>CM021704.1:29509148-29557300 GCA_011074415.1 Stictonetta naevosa | reverse complement strand
ATTTTCAGCCGCGGGTGGGGGGCGGCGGGGCGCCGGGCCCTGCCCGCTCGCCCATACCCGCCCCCCGCGGCGGCCCCGCCCCTCCCACCCCATCCCGGCGCGGGCGCGGAGCCGGGGCCGGGGCCGTGCGGCGGGTGCCGGGTGCCTGCGGGCGGTGGGTGCGGGCGGGCGCTCAGTGCCCGGCGCCCCGCGGCCCCCGCTGCGGGCGAAGATGGCCGGGGCGATCATCGAGAACATGAGCACGAGGAAGCTGTGCATCGTCGGCGGCGTGCTGCTGGTCTTCCAGGTCATCGCCTTCCTCGTGGGGGGGCTCATCGGTGAGTCCGGGGCCCGCCCGCCCGGTGCCCGCAGAGCCCCGGCCCCTTTGTGCGCCCAGCGCCCCGGAGCCTGCCCGGCCGGGAGGGGCAGAGAAAAGTTTTTTTGGCCTGCTCCGGGCACGGGCTGGGAGCGGGAGGCAGGGAAGGATCTCAGCATGGCGACCGGGCCGCGGGGAGCCCCGCGCCGGGAACTTGGTTGCATTTCGGAATTGCCTTCAAATCCTTTCCCTCGCTCCCCCTCCTCATTTTTCAGCCGCGGGTGGAGGACGAACACCACCCCCCCCCCCCCCGTTTGCCTAGGGGAAGAAGCCCCCCCCCCACCGCCCCCCCCCCCCGCTTGCAGCAGCGCTCCCGAGACGGAAAAATGAGATTAATAATTGAAATAAAACAATAAAACCCGGGGAAGGGGGCGATGCCGCTCGGTGCGGCCGGCAGCGCTCCCATTGTCTCGGCTGCGCCGGGGCCGGCCCCCCCCCCTTCCACCCCCCTTCCCACCGCTTTTGTCCGGCATCGCCCCGGGGCCGGGCCGGGGGCGCTGCTCGGGGCCCCGGGAGCTGGGGCCGGGCCGGGCCGAGCTGAGCTCCGGGACCTGCGGGCTGCTGGAGCTGGGGGCGGCCCCGCGAGCGGAGCCGTGCTGCCGGGATCTGCTCCGGGGGTCCTGAGGTCCCTGCCGGGCTCCCAGCCCTGCAGCCGGCCCCTGCCCTGCCTCGGGGGGGGGGGGGTGATGAGCCCGGGGGTCCCGGCTCCGGGGGTCCCAGCTGGGTGCTGTGCCCGGTGTGCTGCCCGTGACCCCCCAGCCAGGCGGCTGAAGGAGCTGCATGACTGCCTCGGACCCAAAACTTGAGTTTCCCTCGTTCCCCTGCTTCTGCTCCCCGCCTTGATCCCCAAGGCATCTGTGGCGAGCTTTGGGCTAAAACCCAGCATTTTCTGGTCTTGTGGGTCTGAACCCTCGCTGAATACCGTCAGGACTGGCTTTTTTCGTTCCCTTCCTTTCTAAAAGAGCTGGTTCAGGCGCAAGTTACCGAGCTCCGTGCTGATTCACTAGATAAAATTTCTTGGCCTGTGCAGAGAAGCCATGCTCAGTGCTCATAAGGGTATCGTTCGTCTTAGAGCACTACTGGAAAAACCACTTAAAGTTTATAAAATGTAAGTTGCTTGTACAAAAGGAACATACTGACTAGAAAGCCCCGTTTCAGGTTTTTTGTTTGGGGGGAGTTGTGATAAACCTGGTGTTTGTGGGGTCTGAACAGACCTCTCTTTCCTCTCTCAGTCCCCACAAACCCGAACAGAACTGCCTCCTGTTAGTTTGTTCTTCCGCGGGGTGCACTACATTCGCTGCTGTTGCCGGCCCTCTGGGGCTGGGGCAGCTCCACACGGGTTGGGTAAGGGCATCTTCCCCCTGCCAGCGAGCCCCAGGGGGCTGTTAGGGGCAAGCTTCCCCTAATTGCTGCAAAACCCCACTGCTAGGCTTTCAAAGTGCTCTTCCCCTCCTCCCCTAGGGGCTCGTGTGGCTCCTGCCGGAGGCCGGGCACGGTGCCCGCTGTCCCCAAACAACTGGAAGCCTTCGTGCGAGCGGCTGGGCTCCCCGGCCCCTGGTGCATGGCATGCGAGCAGGCATTGCTGCCTGAAATGCTTCTTGGGGAGCAACCGCAGCCCGTGCCTTGCTCCCCGGGGTCCCCAGCCCTGGGTGCTGCAGGCTGGTGGCTGGCAGAGCGTCCCTTGGGCCACCGCAGCGTGCCCAGCCCGTGTCCCCTTTCCAAGAGGAGCCCGGCGAGAGACGTGTCGGTGGCAGGCGTCCTCCTGCAGCGTGCCTGCCGGCGCTGCTGGGGGCGTGCTGCCCGCCCGGGCAGCGGGGAGGCAGGAGGGCTGCTCCTGAGGCGATCACAAGGTGGGATGCGAGCCGAGGTGCCACTGAAATAGTCCTGGGCTGGTTTGATCCAGCGCACCGCACAGACACCGAGAATCCAGTTATTTTAGTTTATCCAGGTCTAGACGAACCAAAATATGTACACAACTGGGACGCAGCTCCAAAGCTAAACCAGCCGTTCCTTTAGCAGTCAGTTAGGTCATGTTTCAAAACAATGACTAAGTGCTCTATTTTAACAGATTATTTTGCCAGTTGGAAATACACAAATGCAGCGCATTGGTACCTGATACGGCAGCAGGGCTTCATTTCCCTGAGACCGTGTTTTCTGCCAGTGGTAGCTCTCCATCTAGTTTCTGAACAGTAAACTGTATTAATGTCTGAGCTTTAATAAGCCTTGCAGATTTCCACCAGCTCTCTCATTCAGACACGAGAATTTTATCAGCGCTCCCTGGGATTTTTGCTTGAAGTGCCTGTTGGCAGCGCGTGGGATGTACGCGTACAGGAGTCATCGCTTGGGGGTGAAGCTCCTGTGGCAGCCCAAGGGAGCTCGGCAAAGCTAAGGAGCAAGAAACGCCTTGCAGGGTCGTGTCACTGAGCTGCCACCCTGCTGCTGGAGGAGCCCTGGGCTGCAGGCAGCTGGGGCTGCGCCACTGGCCCGGAGCGCCCAGCTCCCTGCCCTGCACTGGTGTGGCCCCTGCAAGGCTCCGTGGTGAGCCTTGTGCTTACAGGCTCTGCTCTGGGTCCTGTGCTGTGCCTGCTGTTAGGGTGTATCGGCACGAGGTAAAACACGATCCATAAAAACAGTCACAATGAGACCTCCTCCTTGCTATCCTGCTATAAACGACAGGGTGTACGTGTTACAGGAGAAAAGGGTCAAACAGGGATGCTTCCTGCTATCAGTCGAGGCAGCGTTAATGGGTGAGAAACCAGGCGAGGTCTGCTTTGCATTCAGCATTCCCGGAGCCCTCTCACCCTTTGCATATGCATGCTCTGCCTTTGCAGAGTCTGGCCTGGGGTCAGCCACCTGCCTGCACCCTGGCTGTCCCCGGGGTGCCCCCAGGGTGATGTGGGCGCTGCTCGCGCAGAGCAGCTCATGGAGGGCTGGGGCTCGATTTGAGGACAGGACTTCTCCTGCTGAACCAGCAGCAGCATTGGTCTGATCCTGCTGCTTCTGAAAGTTTTGAGCGGGTCAAAGATGAGCAAAGACAGCCGTGTCCTGCCCCAGTGCCGGCCAGGTGCTGGAACCCATCTGTGGAAGGCTGACCTCGATGTCTTTTGGCTTTCTTTAAACCAAAGCTCTGGATTACAAATCGTTGTCCTCTGTGCACCACGTGGGAGCTGCTCACAGAGTCCTTGCATCCTGGAGTTCCTTCATGTGTGCAGTTTGTTTATTTTTATTTTTTTACTTAAAGGTAAGAAGACTACTGCTTAAATCTGTCTGGAGTTCATGGACGTAGCAGGGATCTGTGTTGTTCTAAGCCTGCTGTAGGCTGCCATCCAGGTGCCTGCGGGCAGTGATTCGCGCGTCCCGTCAGGCTGCGAGCTGCTGCCTGGCCCCGTGAGAGCTGCATCAGGCATTGCACAGCCTGGGACCCGATCGGACAGTCCGGGACAGGGACCCACCTCTTCTTCCCGGGGCTTTGGGCTGCCCCTTGTGTCCAGGAGAGGCCCCAGAGGGATGGAGGGCTCGGGGTGAGCCCAGCTGTGTGCGCACCTCGGAACTGGAACTCCTGGGCTTGGTAACCCCTCCTTGGGCAACTTCTCAATTACTTCTAGGACCACAGGGATGCCTCGTGGTGATTCAGATGACCTTGTTTTCCATTCAAATGAGCTGGCTTTGGATGTAGGAGGACTTTTCTGTAGCAAAGCCAAAAGAGCAGGCACATGCACAGCAAAGTACCGGCAGTCCTGTACCCAACCGTGCGTTTTACAGATTAACTGCTTGGAAAAGTGGAGGTGTCTGTTTTAGCACAGGAGCCCTCTGGGATGAGGGGGGATGCGTTTGTGATCAAGCAGGTTCGCTGCCTCCTTGCCTTGGTTTAAGGTTGAAAAAAAATGGAATTGTTTTGACTGGAGCAAATAAAACTCCTGCTTGTGTGTCTCGCCCAGAGAGATAATGAGTCATGAGTATAAATGGCTGAGCAGCTATCAACAATCCCGGGTCATTATCTAAATGTCTGACTTGGCTCCTGAGCAGTGAGTTTCCAGGATTTAATTTCCTTTCCTGGGATTTCATTACCTCCTCGGGCCGGGCGGCTGTGGCGGAGCAGGGCCCGGTGCCCCGGCCTCCCCCGCCGGCCCCTCCGGCTGCGCCGCGGGCACCGGTGCCAAGAGCGGCCCCTGCGCAGGCACATTCCTCCGGTGCTGCGGCCTTGGCAGCGGCTCTGGGAGCCGAGGAAACAGCAGACGTGAAAGGTCGCGTCTGTTGAGCTTGGGCCCGCTCGGTTCTTCTTAAGAGCTGTAGCTGCGGCTGAATGGGCAAATGTACCCGAAATTGACGGATCCCAGGCAGAGACTTTGAGGAGCAGGCAGTAAGGGCCGTAAATCCTGTGAGGTCATTTTGTTTTACTTCACGCTTCTCGCAGTTGCATCACCTTGGAGCGACAGCTAATTCCAGCTGATTCGGGAGAGTTGCATCAGGGAGATGCAGGCCTCGCAGCTTACGGAAACGGCTATTGCACCACTCCTCTGCTTTGTGTCGCCACGCTGCCTGAATAGGCCGGGATAAGGATTTAACAGGAAGTCTTTTCCACAGCACATAAAGCTCCTGGCCTTTGAAGTCAAGGCAGCTGTCTTCCCCCGCCTGCTTGGGGGCCCTTTGAAGGAGGAAGGTGTGCGTCTGCATCCCAATGCCAGCCCCTGCCTGCGAGGGGCCGAGGGGGCTGCAGGGACCTCCCTGTGCCCCACCGGCTGTGTCCCGCTGGTGGCAGCAGTCTCAGAGCCCTTGGACAGACGGTGCTGTGGCACCGCTGGGTGACACTGGGTCCCTGTGGCTCTTCTGGGGCCGTTTCCGCAGGGTTTGCATCTTGCCCAGGCATCGCGAGAAATGTGTTTGGTCCTGGCTGAAAACTGACAAAGGATGGCTTGGAGGGAGATCAAAGTGCCTTTGTGGCAGTTAGTAAGTCAGTTCTACCTAATTTTTCTTACGTAAAATGCCTTTGGATATATACCTTTGCACTTATGGAACTCATGCTACTAGTGCTTGCTTTGTTTTTGCCCCTGCTGCTGCGTGTGTGACTCGTGGAGGCCGCTCACTGCGTTCTCCTGACAAATACACTGGCACTCCCCAGCCTCAGAGGTTTTTTTGCTTTGTGCTTTTCCTGGGGCTGAGGGGAACGAGCCCAGCCCTGCACCAGCGACTCCTCCCCGCGGCTTTCAGTTGCTGCTGCTCTCTGAGAACTGACCCGCTGAAGAAGTCTCCAGCTTGCCTCGCTCTGAGAGGCTCTGCTCCTTCTTTCCACAGCCTCTTTCTGCAGGAAGATGCAGCAGTGGCGTCCAAGAACAAACCTCGGGCAGAAAGCTGTTGCGGTCATGCCGCGTGGTGTTAACGAGCACGGTCAGTCCCAGCTGGCTTTAGTGGTTGTCCAGGGACCTCGGAGATCCAGCAGCTCGTCTCAGCTTGGGTCAGAAATCTCACAACCAGGCTTCCTTCGTTTGCTTGGACAGGTTTGTTTCTGTGGCCCGAAGCAAAGCAGTGAGAAGCTCGTAGTGCTGGCAAATCTGCCGGAGAAGATAGCCACACTCAGCCGCAGTGCTGCGTCTGGCAACTCGCAGTAACCGTGGATGGAAGCGGTGCCCTGCTTGCAAAACTCCGTTCCCTCTTTACTGGGAACGAAACTACTTCTCCAGTTGAAAGCCCTGTTTGTGCTTTGTTTGAAAGAAGGGTAGTTACAGGTTCAGCAACAGTAGAATAAAAGGTGGTGAACACCGCAGGATGGGATGCCATCTCTGCTTGTAGCCCCAAGGCTCGGAGGGTGAGGCGTCAGGAGCTGGCACCTCTGGGTGTCCGTGGCTCTGTTTCTGACTTGCCGTGTGGCTGTGGGCCTCGTGGTAAACCTCTGCCGCGCTCTGCTGTGTCTGATGAGGCCCCGGCAGGGCTGAACTCCCGCTATCTTTGTAGAAAATCACTTGCAGGGTTTTGATAAATCCTGGGGCTTGAAAAGACTTTGATCTTAAAGTCTGGAGTCAAATAATACAAAAAAAGAAAGGACATTTCACAAGGGGAATGGGCTTCTACTAGATAGGGTTTGTTTGTTTTGAAAATAAATTAGGGTATTTTACAAGGACGATAATTCTGTATGTAAAAGCTGCTGTTGGTCTTCAGAAAAAGACTTAAGTAGGCTTGTGAAATAGTAACCAGCAATTAAAAAATAGGAATTTAAAGTTTGCGTCAGTGATCACTGCCACTAACACTAAACTGGTAGCAGCAAGGTTGGCAAAGAGGGAGGCAGAAAAGACGACTTTTATGCTGCAGTAAACATACATAAGTGTATATAACATCATTCGGGTTCTCACCGCTCTAGCTGGAAAACCTCAGTCCCTGGGATGATAAATTAGCTTGTTTATTCCTACCCCGCTGTTGGTTAGTGTAATGAAGCAGAAGTCCATTGTGTGTGCTCATTGGGTAGTGATGGCTCTGCACAGAAGGGGGTAATTGAGTAGAAAAGCAGAATGCTCCTGGTGCATGGGAGAAGTTAACACCACATGAGGTCAGTAGGATTCAAGCTTTAATCAATGTAGACACAATGCAATTGAGATTTTGTAAAGGGCTTGTTTATGGTGCGAGAGCAAGGGTCAGTAGTTAATTTGAAATGCTGTAGGTGTTCGAGAGGCGAAGGTACAAAATATATATCATAGAGGTGAGTACACGTGGGGGAGAGGAGTGGATGTTGTTCTTGTGAGTGGGCTGAACGTCTTCTTTGCATGAATGAGGAGGAGGAATTTGAGAATTTATTGCAGGAACTTTTAAAGATCTACTTAATATGCTGAAACTAATAAATTGAGTGATGGGGACTCAAAAAAAATAGGCATATGTAATATTGTAAAATTCACAAAGACTCGAGCTCATTTACCTTATAGTAAATCCGTTTATTTTTTTTCTACGTGGAGAGCTAAGCTAAGTCTAAGTACAGATTTTTTTCTTCTCTGAGGACTGGTCCCTGAGGTAAGCCCACTTACAGACAGTATCTTATTTTCTGCTTTTCATCCCAGAAGAGAGCAGGGCAGGTGGCTGCTCACACACGGTGGTGGAGATGGATTGCTGCGGGGACAGGTTGGCTGGGACCCAGCGGAAGACACCCGTTGCTGTGCTGGAGAGGTTACGCGGTTACTGTCCTAACCGCTGTCAAAGTTTGAGCTGGGGCTTTGAGAATTAAACAAAAAACGAGTTCTGCAGCTGATCAGTGCTGTTTGTTGACATCAGCGTGATGTCCGTGATCCCAAGAGCAGACAAATGGGTCGTTTGTATTCACCCATCGTGCCCGAGGCATGCCCTGGCCAGGTGTCATTCCGCTGCTCTGAGCTGTGACGAGGAGCCTGCGAACTGCCGGAGATGTGATGCTGCTTCAGGCTTTTTCCAGCCTTCGTTTGGGCCACGAATGGAGATGGAGTTTGATGTGGAGTTTTCTGTTTCATTTGCCCACCCTGCATACCAGCACCAGGCTGCTTTGCAGGGCAGGTCAACCTGAGAGAGACAGGGTCAGGTTTGGCTTGTGGAACAAAGGTGTGAAAGGGTGTTTATGAAAAAGTGGCATCCATTTGGAGAAAGGCTTCATTTTCTTCCGTCTCTCTTAAAGACCTAATGGTTTTAACGTTTCCTCTCGGAAATCTGAAGGAGAAATGTCACGTTCCCACGCTCGACAACTCCTTAAGGGTTCCTTGCCACCAAAAGCCCCCCTCTGCTGCTGTGTGCTCTCAGCATCCTCGTCCCACCGCCCGCAACCTCGGGGCTCTGCAGCTCTCCAAGCGCAGCTGGGCGCCAGCTACCGATGCTCCCTGCTGCCACGGAGCCGCCTGGCTGGGACGAGCAAGGAGCATCCGTGGAGCGAGAGCCGGGGCTGAGCACCGAGCTGCCACCACTGCGGCTGCTCCCCACCGTCCCCAAATACCTGCCTTGTACGTGCTGTTGCCTCTTGGCTTTGCCCCTGCAGGTGAACGCCTGACTGCTCGCCGCCGGTCCCCGTGCCGTGTCAGGCTTTGGCAGAAGGGCAGTGCCTTGCTGGTCTGGTCTCTTTGCTTATAGAAACACCATAAAAACTGTTTTGAGGCGTAAATGTGGCTATTTGATAGAGGGTGAAGATTGGGGGCATGCGGAGGAGAGAGCCAGGAACGTAGCAACTGGAAATCCGAAGTGGAAGGTGCACTCGTTGTGACTGGTGTCACTGGTACGACTGGAGGCTGGCTTGGAGACCTCCCGGTCTCTCTCCCACCTGGGACAATGTAGAATGGCTTGGGTTGGAAGGGGATGCAAGTTTTCCTAGGGACTAGGTGATCTTTGTTCCTTAGCATCGAGCAGGATGCCTCTCATTGAAGGGATCCATCTTTAACGTGCCAGCCAAGGAAGCACAGATCTGTAACACACAGCGTTGGCTATTGTTTAAAAATGTACGCTGACAGAATCAAGGATTTTGTCGTTAACTAATCGTGCTTGTGTTGGCTGGGGGGCGGACGTTTACTTGCCTTTTTAAGCAGCCGAGCTGGGAGGGTTAAGTCTGAAGTAAAACTTTTTGCCAAAAAAAATCCCGAACTCACTCTGTTTGTTTCACTTAATTGGCCGCAGTGCTCCACTCATCTCAAACTGAATTAAAACTTTCCGTTCCGAGATTTCCGACAGCCGGATCTGGGAGGGTGGTGGTGACCAAGATCCACCCCTGGGGCTCAGGAGCAGCACAGGGCACCTGCGCAGGACAGGCTGGGGGCCCACGGGTCCCTGTCCCTTCAGGGACATCGCTGCCGGCCGATTCCCGGGGTGTTTGGGGACGGGGTGCTCCGTTCCTTCAGCATACACCGTAGTACATCCCCCAGGAGCACAGGGGTGGAAGCAGTGCTGTGGAGCCCGGAGGTGCCCCAGCTGTGCGATGAGTTGCTCTTGCTGTTTGCCTCAGCTCTTGCTCTGTTTAGTCTATGGGAAGTGAAAGAATTTTGATTCCAGTTGAGATGGAGGAGGAAAATCCTCGGTGTCTGGCAGTCGGAACGGTGAGCAGCGCTGAGAAAACAAGTCATCAAGTCCTTCGCTGAATCAGCTCGTAGGACCTTGGTCTTCTCTGACCACTGCTGTCCGTAGATACAAAGCATGCTGAGATGTTCCCTGCAGCTCCTCTTCGGAGTTGTTCTGCAACCTTGACGCCTTCTGCCTTTCAGTCAAGTCTCAGCTCCAGATTCACCTGCGGGTGAGTAGTTCTGGATCATTCAGAGCTGAAAGCAATTCCACTTCTGATTTCCACCCGCCTCCTCCAGTCCAGCACTACGTCTCTCTGTACCTTAACTTGTTGCCTTAACTGCTGCCCTTTCCTGTGGGCACAGCTCGAGAAATTTCATATGCTCGAGCCCACATATGTACGGTGCTTAATAGAAGAGAGAGAAGCCTCTCTGGAAGCTGTGAGCACTTCTTCGGTCTGTAGCTCGGCATGAAGCAGCGGTGTGGATGGCTCATCAGAAGTCATCCCAGGATGTGGCAGGGGCTGGCCCTGGCACTGGGTGCTCGGTGGTGCCCTTGGGGTGCCCGTGGCGAGCGAGGGGTCTGGGTGGGCTGCGGCAGGAGGAGGGGAAGGCGGCTGCCTCCTGCCCTGCCAGCAGCGCGGGCAGGCTGTCCCAGCTGGCAGCGGCAGCCTTTAGGACAAAGGTGTTTGTAACATGCATGCAAACAAGCTTCAAAGCCTGTAAATGGTATTCACTGCCCAAACTAGCATGAAAAGCAGAGAGCTACAAAAGGCAGGCTGCTCCGAGCTGTTGGCTGCGTTTTCATGTACGTGCTTGCCCGGGTGTTTGAGAAGGATTGGGTGAGGATGCTTCTGTCAGGCTGAGGAGGGCTTGGAGGGGACAGTCCTGGCTGTGCCCTGCAGGCATGTGCGTGCTGGCTCCATGGAGATCCGTGCTGCTGCCCTGAAAGCCTCTGCAGCCAGTAATTGTGTCTGTGAGCTCGTCCCCCGAAGCTTTTTCTCTTGAGCGTTGGGAAGGCATCCACGGGCAGCACGGCTCCTCCGAGCAGCCCTGCCAAAAGCCCTGTCCTCCCTCCTGCAGCACACCCCAGCGCTCCCTGCTGCTCCTCCGAGCGAGCAGGTTGGGGACACGGGCTGAGGCTCCTCCACTCCATTATGCAAAAGCTGCTATTTAATTATTTACAGGCAGATATATATCACCGAATGCGTAAAACTGAACCATCTAGCAGCCCGCAGCCAGAATGGTTGAAAGCAGCCTGCTTGGCACCAGCGTGTAGCTGAAATCCCTTGATGCTAGCTTTGTTTTGCATAGCACTTTGTAATGCTGTTAGTTGACTTGGCTGCAGCTTCACAAAGCATTTTTTTTCCACTTGGTTCGACACTCGCTCGAATTTAATGGGAACGGAGCCAAACAAGTAACGCAAGCCAAGTGCCGACGTTTGTGTGCAGTTCCTGACAAGGAATATATATAGCGATTGTCTCCTGCTCCGCGGAGCTGTAGCTTTGGCAGAGGGGCTGTGGGTGTCAGCACGCCAGGGCTTTAAAATCGTAATCAGTCAGCGATGAAAACGTGTATTTATGGCTGTAATGAGCTGCATCAAAGCAAGAACCGTGAGCCGTCCCTGCAGGAGGAACAACGTCTCTTAATTCAGGGATGCCTACTCTTACATCACACAAAGATCTTCCAAAGTTTAAAAAGCTCTGAGAGCGCCCGGCCTGCGTGCCTGCCTTATTTCTCAACAGTATTCTTAACGTGCACGTGGGGCTGCAGTTTTAGCCTCTTTCACCAGGTTCTGCATCGAGAAACAGCGTAAGAAGGTGGCACCGTGAGCCGCATGTTTGATGTGCCTGTGGCACATCACGGAAGCGGTTCTGTAACCGTGGGCTTGCAGTTAGGTTGGGTTTTTTTTTTTGAATGCTCAATGTTTTTTGCTGCTTCTTTCTGGTATATCAAGGGTTAGCTCTTTTTTTGGAGCTGCTGTAACCTACGAGCTCTCACTTGCTCCCAGGGGACCGCAGGGCCTTCAAAATGCTCTGGAAGGCAGCAGTGCTGCGGATCCGTGATGCGCCTGGGCTGGGGGTCACCAGCCGGAGCGGGTGAGAGTCTGAGCCGGGCGGCTGGGGCTTGGGGAGCGCCGCTTTTTGTTCTGCTTTTCTCACGGGAAGGCTCAAAGTTTGTGTGTAGGTGTCACTACGTGCTGTGGTGTTCTGTGGGAGGCTCTGGTCTGCTCGGGAAGCCCCCACGGGCTGTTGCAATGCCGAAGGTGACAGCACGGCAGTGGCACTCCGTAGCAGCTGATCACAAGCTGTCCGTGACTCCCCATTTGGGCTGGGGATGTTGGCGTTCCCCTTGTCTGTTATTCAGAAACATGCTCCCTCTGTTTCAGTTCACAGGGTAGGGACGTTTCAATGCTTCGCGTTTGCATTAGAGCGTTTTAACATTGTTAAATTTGTCCTAAACTTTTTAATTGCACACTGTTTTCATTAAAGAAAAAGGCAGGGGGATTGTTTTCTTTAATAACTGTCATTCCACAACAAAGTGGCGTTACATAACTTTAATTTTTCCAAATTCCAGTGAAAACGGAAGTAAATAAAACTCTGTAACAGCTTATAAAGAAAGAGTTAACCTGCTCCTTCCGCTTCCCCAAACCCGTGAAGCTGGAAGAAATTAATTAAAGCACATCCAGTGGCACTTTACAGATTGCACTTCAGAAATAAGACAGTTCTGGTTTAATCACAGCAAAACATGCTGGGTGTTTCAAAAGTACTGAGCTGGCTGTTGTGCAGAACAGTGCTCCTTTTTGTGACAGAAAGGGAGCAGGTCCATACGGGACAGGAGAATTGTCACCGAGCTTCTGCCCCTCGGCTCCCGACCCGTGGGCACCCCCAGCTCGCACCGGCTCCGTTAGAGCTCCCAGTCCTTGGTGAGTGCAGATAGCATTAAAATAGTTATGTCCCTAATGATGGCAGAAACGAGGCAGCTGCTTTCACCAGAGGGCTTTGCAGGGCAGACCCTTGTGAGAAATACTTCTGAGTTTAAAAGCCTCTTCTTTGTAAAAGCCTCGTCTTTCTCTTAGAGAGTTTCGGAGGCGTTTCATGTTGACGTTGAGTACTGTAAGACCGGCTGCAGGCTGAATGCATTTCTCATGTGCTTCCATCCCCAGTTGTGCTTCAGTGTTTCTGTTTCCTCTTGGATGTAGAGCCAGAGCAGGATAATCCCCCAACAGTTTTAATTAGCTGATCTGGGATGTTTTACATCCCTGCTATAATGCAAACGGGTGTCTCGTGCCCATGCATTCAGCTCAGTTCTCCGATCACGCCTTGACTCGGTAAAGAAAAATGCAGCATTATTCAGTTTGTCGGTGGTGGGGGCTTTTTTCTTCCTTGGCGTTCTCCAGGAGACACGTTATCCTAGGACTCTCACCCTTCCAGGAGGAGCTTTGATTCAGCAGGGAGGAAAGCCTTCCTGCAGAGGAGTTGTTCGGCTCTGTGTGGTTCAGATCACTGCAGTCTCTCCCTGCGCTGTGGGATGAGGTTTCGGATGGGTTCATCTGTCTGGGTTTGTGATATGGCTATGGGCTTTGCATATGGGGTTCCTTGAGTTGAGCCAGCTGGAAGGGCGCACACCCAGAGAAAGGTGCCAGTAACTTCCAGTCTGCTGCTGGTGTAACTGAGGAGTCGGAGCCTGAGTCGGCGGGTTCCTGCTGCTTCAGCTAATTCTCGTTTGATCCCACTACAAAGTCAGTAATACGGCTGTAGACGTAATAAACGTAATTATTTAACTACAGGATCATGGAGCTGTGAAGGAGCATCATGTGATGCATTTGTTTTGTGTTGCCTTCAAATAGCTGAATGGGAGCTGCAAACTGCGGTGGGGAACCCACCACATGCAAGATCTAAAGATTCTAAAAATGTGGTTCTCTTTCATTTACAGCTCCCAGCCCCACTACAGCTGTCCCTTACATGTCAGTGAAGTGCATTGATGTAAGAAAAAACCACCACAAAACCAAGTGGCTGATGCCCTGGGGACCCAACCACTGCGAGAAGCTCAAAGACTTCGACGAAGCGGTGAGCAGGCAGATCGAGGCCAACGACATCGTGTTTGCCGTGCACATCCCTCTCCCCAGCAAGGAAATGAGCCCCTGGTTCCAGTTCATGCTTTTCATCATGCAGCTGGACATCGCCTTCAAGATGGACAATGACCTGAGTAAGTCGCTCTGCCCTTTATTACATGCTGGCTGTGGGCTGTACTTTTTCCCAGTGTCTGTTTTCATCCATCTGCTTTTATCCAGCACCACGTGCTAACGGGTGTCGTGCCTGCAAACAGCAACCTGTGCCAAGGCAGGGGGTTAGGAACGAGGCATTGCAACGTGGGCGTCTCCAGGGAAAGCTGCTTACGCTGCATTAGCGGGTGGCTAAGCAAATGGTGAACAGGTTCCGTGCTAAAGTACGCAGAATATCAGGACCTGCATTGGCTTAAATCCAGCAGCTTGCTTTCATAGCATGTGCTCCTGGGCTTTGTAAAGGTTTCCAAAATATCTCAAGTTGCTGAGCACGCAGCAACAGTTTGCAGTAGATAATACCACTGAACCCTGAAAAGCTGGAAGGGACTTGTCCCACTTCTGAGCATCCCGTTCCTTGCGCTGGCTCAGCACACGTGCAACTGCTTGGTGAGCTGAGTCCTGCATCCTCTGCAGGGTAAACTCGGCTCTGGCTGGAGGAGCTTGGCCTCCGAGGAGGTGCTGGAGCCACCACAGTGACCTGCTGGAGGCGGTGGCAGTGGGGACGCCCCTGCGGAGGCTGCTCACCTGCTGCTGTGCCACCTCGCTGGGCTCTAATTCCCCTCCTCCAGTCTGTGTGGAGGCGGTGAAAAACAGGGTCAGGACATAATTTTAGATGTTTTTTATATATCTCTGCCCCAAAACTCCTTTGTACAGATACTTCAACTGGTTGATCATTTCCCAGTGTCATAGATTTTAATCCATGCTGTCTTGCTCTGTGTTCACCAAGCACTTTTGTGTGGTCAGTTTCTAAACTGTGAGCTGAAGTAGTCAGTAAACGAAATCACCCATCCACACGCTCACCCGAGGAGCTCGTAAGAAGGAATTCTCACTCTGAGACTGCCTGTAAATGCACGTTCTCCATCAGGTAGCAGAAGGATTATTTGTTTACTGAGGCTTAGGCTTAATTATAACTTTAATTTCTTCTGCAATTTGAGTTTGTTCACTGGTGAGCTGCAGTAGTTGCCCTGCCTTCCATCACATGCTGAGATACAGGCTTGCTTGGGTTTGATAAGTGCAGATGGAAAATACTTCTTGGCCTTGAAAGTACAGAGTTCAAACTAAACGTCAGAACTGTACAGGTACAGGAACCGTGGAAGAAGCTGTCTTACTGGGATTCAACCTCTGTACCTGCAGAAGATGAAATATGTAAAAACCCCTACACAGACCTGCGAGATGAAGTCAGGAGCAGCCAGGGCAGGCTGCTCTGCCCGTTACTGAAAGAACAGCTGTAGGCGTGTTTGCACATTGTAAAGTGTTTTGGAAAATCCCTCTCTCTAACAGCCATAACCTAACAACAAATAAACAATTTACTTCTCAAACTGGTCCAACCCGGGGCTTTGGCAGCTCTCTGCCTGCTGCCGTCTGCCTCTTCGTGGGCCTGGCTCGAGTGCCCGGGTGCCCGCGGGGAGCAAAGCGTCTGCGGCTCCTTCACCGCCCTGCCTGGTCAGAGGGGCCTGCTCCTCCCCAGCTGTGTGCTGTGTCGTCATCGAGGGAAGCTAAAAATGAGGTCTTCTAAAGCTTGCGTGCATGTTCTTAACCCTGTAATTATCTAACATATGGAGAGCAGCTCTGTAACTTCACCAAGGCCTCGGCTTCTTGGCTCCACCAGGCTGCTGCGCCTGGAGAGGCTCTTGGGGTGCCAAACAGCAACTCGAATTTTCTTTGTGATGAAAAAACAGAAAAACTCATCTTTTGCCACCCTCTGGTTAATAAAAGCAAGGGCTGGGGGATGAGCTGTACCAGCTCTGCAGTCCTGGGGGGTGGGTTCCTGGTCGTGGCTGCCGGTGTTCGTAGTTTGTAAGAAGTGTCGGGAGACATGGCACGCTCATACTTTGTTTTCAGTGAGCTTATTTGGCACATCTTCAGGGTTTTCTTTCATTGACTGAGGAAAGCTTAAAAATGCTGTTTTCCTACACTTTTTGCCAAGCTGAAGTCAGATGCAAATTAAGTGTGAAATCTAAGCAACCAGTGAATAACACACTTCTTGCTCGCTAAATTATGTTGTAATAAATTTTTAAAAAAAAGGTAGCAAGAAACTTGTTAACCTAAAATAATTACGTATGCGGGTCTGTATCATGCTGCTAACTCTGCATTAGTTTTATGAGCTTCATTTACCAGACAATTGGAATCGGCTCCCCAAAGGTGACATCACTTTATTTCTTCTCTCAAAGCAGCGTTGGGAAGATGCCTCTGCGCCCACGGGGGACATCTGTGCCCTCAGTGGACCCCGGGAGCAGCCGGGGGACCCCAGGCTCTGTCACCCCCCTGGGAAGGGGTTTTCCTGCAGTGGGGTGCACTGGGGGGCCCCCAAAACACGCTGCTGGGATCCTGCCCTGCAGAGGAGCTGCCCTGCTGTATTCGACTGCTCGGGACCCAGCTCAGCTGTTAAACAGCTGAATTTTATTTCCCTCATGTTTATCCCTTGTGCAGAGCTGCCAGCGACTTGGACTTAATCTCGCATCCAAGTTGTCTTTGTCCCTTCTCAATGCGCTGTGCATTCAGTCATTGAAAAACAGACCCTCTCCAGAAGAGGGGGGGGGAGGCACAAAGAGAAACTAGACGTGGTGCCCGCACCTCCATCACAAAAGCTGTGGCAGGGGGTTTCTGTGCTGCCCCTACAGCCAGAGGGGCTGGGGGTTAGGGTTAGGGTGAGCTCGGAGCTGCGGGAGGGCCGGGTTGCAGGGTGCAGCAGCAGTGTGACACCGTGCCGGCAGCCAGCAGCTCGCATAAAGGCTGCTTGTGCGAGTTGGAGTGTTTCTCTCTTACCCTGCAATTAGATCTCGTTCCCATCGTTGGAACCAGCAGGCACTTCCAGGGGAGGGATGGGGGACCGGAGGGTCCTGCAGGTCCCCTGTCCCTTCCCAGCACCGCGGTCCCCTGCCAGCACTCCTCCTGCTTTGCTTCGCTTCTCGCTGCTGCATGCCCGTGGATGGGGTACTGCAGGGACGCACTGCGGGGTGTGCTGTAAGCCTGGAGGGGTGTTATTTTTTTATTACCGCTGTTTTTTGGCCTGGCATGCTGGCACGGGCCCGGGCCCTTCGCGCTTGGCAAGCAGTAGTGTTCTGAACAGGGAACATCAGCCCTGCTCCCCGAGCGTGGCCGTGTACGTGCCGAGCCGTAGCTCCTGTACCTCCGTCCCTCGCCGAGCAGGGACCTGCCGCAGGCATGCGGGCACCGCAGAGCTGCTGCCCTGCCCCGCTGTCACCTCGGGGGAAAATGAACATGAAATGGTTTAATAGCGGTTTGGCATCGATAAATGAGCCGTCCCTCAGGAGTACAGAGTGACAGCTGCGCTGGGCGTTAGATAATGGCGCCTTTATTTATCGGAGGGCATAGCAGTGTGGAGGGGCCTCTGCAAGTTTTCTCTTTAAAAGAAAACGTTTCCTCTCTTTTTCTATCTAGTGAACTTAAAATATTAATACGTGACAGACTTCTTGCTGCTTTGCTGTTGGAAAGAACTGGTGTGCAGCGTGGCTGTGCTGCGTGCTCCTGTTCAGATTCATGTAATTTGTGTCTCTTCAGAGGTTGTTGTAACTTCAGAGAGCCAGTGAAGCACAGAGGCATGTTGTGAATAATTCCAACACCTCTGTTTGCGAGCACACGCTTCTTCCCAGATAGCCGTACTAGCATGCTGCTGGCACAGAGCCACCCCCGAAGCAACTTCTCTATTTTTCGACTATTGTTGTGCGAGTGAAGATCCCCGGTGCGAATAACACACTGCAAAGTGAATCATGGAAAAGATCTTGGGTACTGACTAATCAGCAGTAAAATACTAGGGGAAAAAAAGGGTGGGTAGGGTTGGGGGGCTGTCGGTGCTGAGAGCACGAGAGGCACCGAGCAGCCCCTTCCTCCCTGCAGCTTCTGTAGCCCTGTGCCTGGGGCATCATTGAGAACTCTGAGCTGGAAGTGCCACCAAGAGCATCTCTTATTGTGGTTGGTCTTCCATGGGACATGCAGTTAGCTAAACAAACTTGTCTTTTTTTATTCTTTTTTTTTATTAAGATAAACCTGCGACACTAGCGAGATTGTCGCTCTGTACTGGAGCTGCTGGTATCGGAGGTAATTACACAGGCCTTATCTACGAGGTCCGTGTGGCCAGGCTTGCTGAGGCGTTGCTCTGCCACAGGCCTGGCACGGACAACCCCATCTCTTGGTGCTGGGTAAGACAGATTTCTATCTATGTATTTGTACCTTTTGTCGTCAGGAAATTCTGGAGAGTCTTGTTCAGCGGCATGGAGGAACTGAGTAATGACTTTCCCTGAGTACGGTAGCACCTGAACAGCTGAGTGCAGGTAGATGCCAGCTTGTCCTCTTCCTCCCTTGCATTTTTCCTCTCCTGCTGTGGTTCAGCCTTGAATAATTGAAGTACTCTGCTCTCTGGCCGCAGGCTGCTTCGTCTGGGTCCCAGGTCCAGCACAGGGGACAAGGAGCCTGAGCTGCCAGGGGAGTGCTCGGAGGGCACGGAGGTGTCCCGGAGGGAGGGCACCCCCTCATAGCAACGAGACAATCGTCTTCGTGCAGCTCGTGCGGGTGCTGCGTGACTTTCCCCTGCTGTTGATTTTTATCTTTGGCAGCACGCCATTCCCAGGGCATGGCTGAGTGCCTGGGGGGGGGAGAAGAAAGCAGAAGTAAAAACCAACTTGACTGTCAGTCTCCTGCCTCCTGCGCGTTCCTCCCATGCACTGTTTTGACAGTAAATAGCACTGCTCTGAAACACCTCTCCTTTATCTCAAAGCCGGGCCCGGCGGGGCGTCAGCTGCTGCCTCTCTGCCCCTTGCTGCGGGCAGGAGGAGGCACGGGGCTCTGCGAGCCTGCACGAGAGCTGCCGCTGTGCTGGGAGAGGGCAGGCACCCCCACCTTGTCTGTGCACCGCCCTCTGTTTCAGTATTAAGTCACAAACCTTCTTCAGATTCATTTCTTGCCAGAGTGTCACTGTCCGTGGTTGTTCCCTCTGCGAAGATTTATTTACGTATCTGGTGTTGATGGCCCTGGAGGGCCTTCGTCCAGACTCTGCTCTAATGGGAGAGGTTACCCCGACGCAGAGCGCGATGGAAATTCAAAGGGGGTTTATAACGCGTTGCTTTGAAGAGGCACGCTGGTATATATTTTCTGCCGTCTGGTTTTCATCCGCAATGGCAGCAGCAGCGTTTGGATTACCAAGATGAAATAATGAAAGCTGTTTTCGTTGGATGTACTCCCAAGCATTCCAGTTGGTTTTATGGCTTCTGAAATGAAGTTTGTAGTTCTTTTTAATTGGGCCAAGTTTAACCTTATGTTCCCATTTATCTGGTTTTGCTGGTCTCCTAAATAGCGGATCTGAGACGGCAAATGCCTGTTTCGTGGAAACCCAACCAACGGCTGCTGCGGAGAGGAACCCGATATCAATCTGGATGGTATGGATCAAGTGTGTGCAGAAAAATGCTCAGACAAATCTTGTTGCATCCACACTGAGGCAGAACAGAGCCACCTCCAAACGCTGTATAAATAGCACGTCTGAACCACAGATCCCATCCACGCCCCTTCCCATCAGTTTGGATGAGTGTGCCACCACATATTCCCCACGCAAATAAAGCCGAAGGAGATGACAAATATGTGGGACACGCGGCGCTTCAGAGGCTCCCGCTTGTAGGCAGACACGGAACAGTCTCCTTCAGAGTTATGAGGACCAGATTGTTTTCGGCGTGCTGCAGCACTCTGTGCTGAACTTCAAAGCTCATCGAGTGTCGATTTTTTCCTTGCAGCCCCTTCCCGTGCTACACGGTGCTGCCCCGAGAGCCGGCAGCCCCTTTTCCTGCAGTCCCTGGTGCCGAGCCGTGGGCAGTGACATTTTGCACGCCTCCACGTCTCCCCTGCCCAGGATGCAGGTGGTGATGGAGCCCCGCTGGGAGGTGTGTGTGTGTCAGCTTGCCCACGGAGGCGTCGCTGACCTCGTGCCAGCAGCAGTGCCACCGCACCCTGCGCGGGGACCCGCCGGCACGAGCGGTCTGCGGCGGGAGCACGGCACCTCGGCCCCGGCACTGCGGATAGCGCACGGAGCTGGCACGGCCTTCAGCAGCTCTCCGAGGGGTCGGTGGCCGAGGGAAACAGGCGAGGCTGTAGCGTGCACATGCTGCAGAACGCGTGCCTCTGTCGGAGCCTCGCCTTGGAGCTGTGCCTGGTAATTGGGAGGATTTCACATCTGGCGGAGCTGGTGCGGGCTTGCCGTGGGTTTTTAAGCTGTGTTTATGTGTTGCTGCTTGGCAGACTTGGACTGTAACTCTTTCAGTCTCACGAGCTGGCTTGCTTAGGGTACCTCAATAAGACTGTTCCAGCCCTGTTGCCTCCTTGCAGCAGTGACCTCCTGGCTGCACCTTAGCAAGAGCGTGTTTAAAGGCAGGTGCACCCCGTGCTCGTACTGTGAACGGGCCCAGGAGAGGACGGGTCGGCTGTTCCCCCAGGAACAGGAACAGCAGTGCTTTGAAGACCTGAAAACACTGAAATACGTGCTGGAGCTGCGGGTCTCCATGTGACATTTGCATCCCTCCTGCCCCATGGGTCAGGGTGGAATTGCTGGCCTACTGCAGCACCCGAAGCCCAGGAACCCTCCACCTCACCTCTCCGAATCCGTGATTTGCCCCTCTAGTTTTTCCTCCAGGTATGGGAGAACACGAAACTGCTGAGCCAAGCCTGGTGTGGCTGCCCTACCTGGGTGCCTCAGTTCCGTGTGTGCGTGCTGGCGTGCAGGTTGGTGCAGCTGTGCGGGTGGAAACCAGCCAGTGCCGGGAGGTGCGGGGGGAGGACCCCAAAGCCCTGGTGTAGAATTGCCTAGGTTAAACAATACGCGCAGGAGACATCAATTCCTACATTTGGAGTTGTTTATTAGGCCTTTCCTTTTTCCAGCAGGGCCAACTTCAACTTTTCCTGTCTTTTTATTTTTAAAATGAGCTGGGTAGTGTTTTCCTATCACTCTGGGAGCACTGGTTTATCTTTTAGGAGCAATTCTGCAGCAAGTTGTGCTTTTGATGATGCATTTTGACCCTCCAGCAGTGTCACTGTGTCCCCCTCCTCACCTCACTCCAGGATCTCTGTGATCCTTTTTGTTTCTTTCATTTAAAATCTCTCTGCTAGAAAACCCCTCTGTTAAGGGGATTATTCTAGACCTCTTTATTCAGGGTGTTGGGTTCTTAGTGTTTATGGATGATGAGCCAGAAGAACCCTGAGGTTACATCGATAGACAAACAACATCTCCATGTCTAAAGGAACAAAGTGTACCATTAGGTGCACGGTTTCTTTATACATCTAACCATATGCAGTATATACAGTTGTATAGTTCTTTTTTTGGGTGGTTTTCTGTAAATCAGAGCTATTTCAATGTCAGTATAAGGTAAATCCTGCGATGCAATGTCGCTGCTTCCCGAAGCAGAAGGACCTACTGCGTACCCTCGCATTACCTGCAGAAAGTCTGGGTAACAGCGTGGCTGCTTGCTCCTCTGCCAACCCACAGTGAAGTCTGCTGGACTCCGTTTGGTCGACTGCCTGTCTCTGCAACTGTCTGTGCTCCAGTTTTACATGGATTATTGTTTCTAATGCTATATGAATAAGTAATGCTCTTCGCCCACAACCATAGTACAGCAGCACATCATGGTATATTAGCAAGATATCAGACCTCCACGACCAGGAAGAATTAGGTTCTTTCTTCTCTACCAGAGGGGAGAGAAATGTTTTGAAAAATGTGATCTGAAACATGTTATTCAGAATGCAAAAATTTCCATTCGTCTCCATAACTGTGTGCCTCTCATAGGTCCTTTCCGTATACAGAGGCTCTCCTCCCTTTCTGTGCCATTGGTGTCTAACAAGCTCCATGTTTCCTTCCTCTTGCAGAAGAAAACGCAGAAATCACCCTGGATGTGTCGTTAGCGTATCGCGATAACATGTTTGACGAATGGGAAGAAATAGCACATGCGATAGAGATCAGGAAGCTGAAATGCACCTTTGGCTCTCCAAAAGTAAGGTGTTCTGATGGTGCTGGGGGCGGGGTGGGGTGGGAGTGTGGTGGGAGTTGTTCTCTTCCTTCCCTTTGTGGTGCTTCGTAGGACTGTTCAGTTGTATCTTTCAGACTTGTCACCTTTCTCTTGGCTCAAAATCGTTGAAATTCTAAAGAGCTCCACATGCAGCTTGGTTCTGTTTGTGGCACAAGAGAAAGGGTGAAGCCAGGTGGTAAGGAAGAAAAGGTGGGAGCTCAATGCACAGATCCAGGTGCAGGCAGAATTGTCCTCTAACGTTGTGGCCTGGCTGAAACTTGAAGGCTTTGGGATCTGTGTACCCAAAACCATTCCAGAGAACTTGGAGCTTTCCATCTTGTGCTTCTGTGCTGGACAAAGCCTTGTTTTTCAGCAGTAGCAAGGAAATAGCCCATCACTGCAGCACTCACAGAACCTGGAGCGGTGGGGCGGGAGTGTCTTAAAATAACTTCTTAATGCCTCAAGTGAATCTTATAAGCGACAAGCACAGCTAGCAATGACCCGAAACAATCAGAAACTTAAGGAAAAAGGTCACCAACCCACTGATGAGTCTCCAGACTTGCACAGATTCTCCCCGGGCCTTCAGAGAAGGTGGGGATGAGCAGATGGTCTCAGTGCCAATAATGCTCTTAGGCAAGTTCAGTGTTAGGGCCTGTGCGGCCGCCCACCACACAGGATGTGGCTGACCACGGTCTTGCCGCTTTGTGCCCTTTTGCTAGACCCTGGAGTCCGAAGGCCGTCACTACGACTGCGACTTCCTTCCCTTCATGGAGATCGGCAGCGTGGCTCACAAGTACTACCTCATCAACATCCGTCTGCCCGTGAACGAGAGGAAAGGCATTAATGTGGGCATTGGGGAAATCAAGGACATCCGCCTCGTGGTAAGTGTCTGCCTTGCTGCCCCTCTTCAGAGGGACTGCGCCCCACGGTGCCACAGCCAGCCGGGGCACCCACAGCCCATCTGGTTCTCCTCCTCGATCCACAGCAAAAGTCCTCCTCTTCTTCATGGGTAGCTTCTGCCTGAAAACGTGCACGGCACACCAACTTCCCTCCTTCGCGAGGGATCCGTCCCTCCGTGGGATGGCGCAGGGACCTGTCCGCCTGTCACGGATGAGAGCCCGGGGAAATGAGAGGCACAAAACAGCAGGACTCGGAGGGGACCGGATCTCTCTCAGAGCTGGCTGTCGCCGAGCAGATGCTCGAGATGGCAGCCAGCTGTCCTTGCTCCTGCCCTGCCATGAGACGTGGTGGCCACGGGTGCTGCCGGCTGGAAAACCTCCTCCCGCTGTCCCTTTCAGCAGCGGTCAGCCAGCAGGCTGTGGTGGCTGCAGACGGCGGTGGGAGGGTATGTGTCTGGAGAAATGCATTAATTTGGCCACTGCTTTGCCCACCAGTGGTGACTGAGCTCCATGAGTATCTTGTTACTTGTCTGAGAGCAGTGCTGTCAGTTTTTTCCACGCTGTGTCAGAAGTGCCGCTCTCTCAGACCGCTTCCCACCTCGCGATGGAAGCTGCGGGTTTTGGCGTTTGTTTCCAACAGGACTTTTGAAGCCTGCTCAAATGGCCTGGATGCTGTGTAGGCAGCTGCTCCCTTCCCTGTGTTGGTCAGACCGCGTCTCTCAAAGAGTGGTTGCGTCTACATGTGCTCACATGTCAAACGCTGCAATGCGTGTGCCTCTCCTGCCAGCCCCTGTAAGCGCAGGCACAGAGAAATGATGTTAAAACCTGTCCAGCTGTCACGGCCCGCCTTGTTTCTCCCTAGGGTATCCATCAAAACGGAGGCTTTACAAAAGTGTGGTTTGCCATGAAAACCTTCCTCACCCCCAGCATTTTGATCATCATGATCTGGTACTGGAGGCGGATCACGCTGATGACACGAGCTCCTGTCCTGCTGGAGAAGTGAGTCGGGGCGCGTGTGCTTGGGTGGGGTGACCCCGGCCGAGGTGGGCTGCTACCAGACAGGGCGGCACGTGTTTGGGGGACAGGATTCCTCTCTTCTCCCTCTCCTGTCCACTCCCTCTACCCAGGAGCACCCAGAAACCTCAACAGCATCTCTGCTTCCCCACTAACCTCCCAGAGAAGATGTTGCTGCATTTATGTGTGGCTGCTTGGAGGGGCTTTGTCCCAGGGGGTTTGCTGGCAGGAGGTGCCACCTCCTGGCCCTGGTGACAATCTGATGCCCCTTCCTGAACAGTGCTGGGTTTTCTTGTCACCCACTGGGCACAGCCCTGGCTGCTATGGCTCTGTGTTTTCTCCCTGCAAACTGGAAAGGGATAGAGATAGTGTTTCTCCCTCTCCAGGGTGATCTTTGCTCTGGGAATTTCCATGACGTTCATTAACATCCCAGTGGAGTGGTTTTCCATCGGCTTTGACTGGACGTGGATGCTGCTCTTTGGAGACATTCGACAAGGCATTTTCTATGCCATGCTCCTGTCGTTTTGGATCATCTTCTGCGGAGAGCACATGATGGTGGGTGTGACAGAAAGGAAGGTGGTTTCCATGCCCCCTGGCCCTTCCAGCAATACCTGACAGCTCCCTTTTCCTCACTTGTTGGGTATTGCAAACAGTGCTGTGGGTCTCGTTCCCTGTGAGAGGACTGCTGGCTAACTTGCTCTTCCTCATTTCTTCTCCTCCTCCCCACCTCTTGACCCTTCGATTAGGACCAGAATGAGCGGAACCGCCTCTCGGGGTACTGGAAGCAGGTTGGACCCATAGCTGTTGGCTCCTTCTGCCTCTTCATCTTCGACATGTGTGAGAGGTGGGTTCCGTGCTGGCCTGGGGCCGGCGGGCCGAGGCTGGCGGCCACCTCTGAGCACAGGGCTCGAGGTGCCTTGGGGAGCGAGGGCTTCGATCTGCGGGGCTGGAGGCACAAGCTTGCCTCGTGAGGAAGGGAGCAGGCTCCCAGTGAAGGTGCTGAGGCCTTTGGGCACTACACAGCAGCACATCTTGTCCTGGAGGGCCAGGAAGACACGTGTCCCACCTCATGTCCTCTTCACCCGCAAGGGAAAGCATCATGGGGCTCTCTGTCAGCCTCTTGGCCTCTGTGGCAGCTGTGTGTTTTCCCTCTTTGCAGAGGAGTGCAGCTGAAAAACCCCTTCTACAGCATCTGGACCACCGAGGTCGGCACGGAGCTGGCTGTATCCTTGACCGGGCTCGGGCAGGCCCCTGCGCTCGGTGTCGGTAGCTGAGGGAGACGGTCCCGTCCTGCGGGTGCTCCTGCCTGATACCCACAGGCCGTGGGAGACCTTCCTCCTCCTGGCTGGGCTGCGTGGTGGGGCTCGGGCATTGTGAGGGGACCCTGGTGGTGGCTGGAAGAGGCGGTCGTGGTAGGTTTAGTGCCAGGTACCTCCGGCACTGGTGCTGTGCTGGATGCTGAGGTCTGGGAGGCAGCACGGGGGATTCAGGTCAAGGGTGCCATCACGGCCATCCCACAGAGAGGTACTTCCCAATCATTTTAAAAGTAGTGAATCACCTGAATAATGTTTTTTATTACTTCATGTCACTTTCTTTTAACTGACACTGCTCAGATGGCCTTTATTATAGTTGCAGGGATTTGCTTGTGCCTTTATTTTCTCTTCCTGTGTTTTATGGTCTTCCAAGTTTTCAGAAACATCAGTGGAAAGCAGTCAAGCCTGCCGGCAATGAGCAAGGTTCGCTGTCTTCATTATGAGGTAGGCACTCCCTGTTGTACTGTCTTTATTTTCAGAATGCGTTTTCGCCCTGAAGGTCTACACTAAAACCTTCGCTGTCAGTACAGGCCTGAACTGCAAGGCCTGATCCTCCTCAGCTGCTCAAGTCCCCCAGCTGCCTTTTTGTTCCTTTCAACTGCTCTTACATTTTTTTCTGCGTTTGGCTCTTTGGTCCTGATACAAAATTTTAATCCCTCAGGAGGGTGTGTAAGCCAGCTCTCTCTTTTTGCCTTTTTTTTTTTTTTGTATGTGGTTGTCATCACCCAGTTTACTGATGTGTGTTGGGGATAGAATAAAATTGCCCAAACTGTACCTCAGTTTCTCCTTCTCTAATATTAATGGTTGTGTTTACTGGCAAGTATTACCAAAACCAGCTTGCTTTTCCACAGCACAAATTCAGATTTATGGGGTAGTCCTAACCAAATTGCAGGAGAGAAACTGTCACAGAAAGGTCAAAACCCGACTTGCTCAGCTCATTTTCCCATTTTTTAGCCTGTAATTTTGTATGTTGTTTCTGCCCTAGCTGTCTTTAGCAGCTGCAGAACATGAGGAGCTCTCTTTAGCTGCTTGAGCTGGGAGAGCCTCTTGTTTTCATGGTTGTGTAAATATTTATAACCAGCATTGTTGTGTATAACCATGGTCACTTCTGGTTTCAACAGGCTGCTTATCACCCATCAGGGATGCACATGAAAAACAGAAAATCAGACTTGAGAGAATTTGCACAAGATATTCAGCTTTTTTTTTTCCATCTTTCCCTTTAGCAAGAGGCACAGGATGTTAGCTTGTGTTGCAGAGCTGTTGCAGCCGTGCTGTAAATACAACCATCTGGCAAGCATGAATCTGGCCTGGAAGAGTTAAACTAATGGTCATTTGTTGTCACTGTGGAGCCCAGTAATGACGCACACACAGACATTTCCATCAAAATTCCCCAACTGGTTTTAAAAAAAGAAGAAGAAGAAAAAAAAAAACACAAACATAAACAAAACAATTTTTAAGTAAAAACTTAAAACTATCAAGAGCAAGTACAGTACATGGTAGGGTTCCCAGCCAAGAGATTTTGAGCATAAAGTTTCTTATAATTTACATTCTTTTGTAGTGCACAAAGTAATTTTGACAGGCGTTCAGAATTGCTGCAGTTCCCTGCCAGAGGGACTCTGGAGGTGGGGATTAGCCCATACAGACCCCTGCTATCACCGCACAAGTGTCCCGTTGTCTTGCTAAAACCTGAAATCTCTCCACAGATGTTTGTTTAATGAAAGCTGTGAGCTATCAGGTAGGCTGTCCCTTGGATGAAACCCATAGCTCAGACTGACCTGCCTCCTCTCTCACATTAACTCTTCGTAAATCAGTCACAAAAGCAGCTGTAATGGAAAGCAAGAGCTGTCCAGACATGCACACCCTGCTCGGAGCATCGGGGAGGAATGCAGACGTGTGTGGGGAACGGAGAATACTGGCTGTCGTGAATGCAGCACAAAGGAGTGGGTGGAGGTTGTTTTGGTTTGGGGTTTCGTGGGTTGGACCCTTTTTTTCCTTTTTCTTTTTTTTTTTTTTTATCCTCGTGTCTTGTACATGCTAAAAACAAAAATGGGTTTTTGTGGATTCTGTTAATGTGACCAGTGACATTTCTCTCTAAACAGGGGCTGATTTTTAGGTTCAAGTTCCTGATGCTCATCACCCTGGCTTGTGCAGCAATGACAGTCATCTTCTTCATCGTGAGCCAGGTGAGCGTGACGAAATTCAGCTGCGTTTGAAAACTTCAGTCTTAAATTCCCCACGTGCTAGGAAGGTTGGGCTACCTGCAGTTCAGAGAGACCAGGCCTGTGTCTTACAGGTCAATATGATAATAAGTCGCTTTTTAAGAAGTTGTTTTCATGTATTTGAAATGCTGAAACTTCCACAAAGGCCTTTGGCTCACAGGGTCTGTGTTTTTTGAAATATCAGCCAAAACAGTTTAGTCATTTCTGAGAACTCAGCAAGAGCAAAAACGTTCTGTTCACATTAAAAGAATCTGGTGGCTTTTATACCCACAAAGAAATACCAGAATTCAGTCTGTCCTGGTTTTGACTTTGCAACCCTGTTGTTTCTAGCAGGATATATACCTCTTTATTCCGAGCTATGGTGCAGTCTCACTGTACGTGTGAGCTTATTTAGCTGTTTAAATACACTTTGATGGTTTACTTCAAGCAACAGTCTACTGTTAAGACATCATCTGTTTCAAAGATGGCCCTTACAGTTGTTCCTAAGCATAGGCAGCTTGTAGTTTCAGGAGAACAGTTTTACAGCCTTGCTAATCCTGCATTACAGAACTACATCTGCAGGAGCAGGGTCTCACTCACTGCATCACTGACGCTTTGGGGTATGTGGTGGGTCCCAGTGGAAAACACAGCAGCAGATGATTTTGCTCTTACAAATCCGTTAGGCTGAAGCAATGGTATGAGAAATGCCACTTGGCAATTCAATTAATCACTGAGTATTAATGACTGTAGCTGTCACTGCGTATGGGTGTAACACAAACGATCCTGTCCAGCTACTCTTTTCAAGCTAAGCTTTTGTCTTCCCCTGAAGGCAAGGTTGTGCTGCTGTGGCTCCTCTTTGGAGCAGAACGTCCTGGTGTTCTCCCAGGACAGCTCTTCCTATCAGGACAAGGCATGCTGCTGCCTTGTGTCTCTCCCTTTAATGGAAAGCCAGCACTTCGCTGTGAACACTGTGTGTGTGTCTTCAAGTCATATTAATATTGATGATATTTTGGTAAATCTTGACAGATCTCTATGTCTAAGGCTGATGCAGTCAGCCTGGGCCTCTCGTGAGGCAAAAGCAGCAAGAAGGCATTCAGCACATTCGCTTTTCACATTATTCATGCTGCTTTCCCTTGTGCAGAAGGCCTATTTATAGAAGTCTGATGTTTTCAGATGTAAGTAGTTGTCTCTGAGGTACTGCCCTTCATGTGGCAGCCTTTGCTGAACACGCCAGCTTTGACAGCCGTCTATTGCAGAATGTGAAAGATTGTGTCACAGATAGATCAAAGTTACAGGAACCCTGGTGCAGCCGCTCTAAGTGCCACTTTTCCCTTCATGCTGAGGCTAAAGAAGAGAGTTCTTCCCTGACTGGGTGACTGACGCTGTCGTACATATGTTGTCGTCCTCCTGGGGAACCGAGGCTTTTCTTGTGGATTTGCTGCAAGCCAGAGCCGCAGGGGTCACATCTGTGTGTGACTCCGGCCTTACTGACCGTCTGCTTTCTCACGGGCAGGTGACAGAAGGCCACTGGAAGTGGGGGGACATCACGATCCAGGTGAACAGCGCCTTCTTCACCGGCATCTATGGGATGTGGAACCTCTACGTCTTCGCACTCATGTTCCTGTACGCGCCGTCACACAAGAACTATGGGGAGGATCAGTCAAACGGTAAATGGCTCCGAATGACCTACATGTGAAGGCAGCGACATAAAGTGGGAGGTATTTCTGTGTATCTTTTTTGCCAAAGTGCCCGTGCAGCACACAGAAATGTTATGCAAACGAGGGTTTGTTCTTCAAAGCACTGTTGTTCCAGCAGACGTTTTAATTATTGACTAGGCTAGACAGGTTTGAGTATTCAGGCACGGCTGTCTAAAACCTTTTAGCTTGTTTTGGTAGTTTTTTGGTATTGCCCAGTTGTGACTGCATAGCTCAACCATAGGAGTGGGAAAAGGATTGGAACTGGGGCAAGGGGAGAACGGCAGTGCTGTTGGTTTCCTTTCAGTGGCCTCCAGTAGCACAGAAATCTTCATCTGCCAACATGCTCACATCTAAATGACTTCAAATAAAGGCGTTCATAGAAACTCTACATAAAACATAGTTCAAGTAGCTCCTGAGAGCCTGGGCTGAATAAAACAGATCTTTTTGCCTTGTAGTTGCACAATACTGTATGGTGAGGGCAGTCTGACAGCATTATTGTTTCTCAGGTGACCTGGGAGTGGGCAGCGGCGAGGAGCTCCAGCTCACCACCACCATCACCCACGTGGACGGCCCCACGGAGGTTTACAAGCTGGCTCGCAAGGAGGCTCAGGAGTAAGGCCGAGGTCCCAGTGGCTGAGACGTGAGACAAAGTGGAGTACACAGGACGACACAATGCCCTCCTGCAGGAGATGTGTCCGACGTAACTTACTTTCTGAGCACCCAGCATCTAGTGTATGTTCACAGAGCAGTGACGCCGAGCATAACATTTGTAAACTCTTTAATACGTTGTAGTTATTTCTGGGGGGAGGGATATGTATATTGTGTTACACTCGAGCACGTAAAAATCTGCTAGAAAACCATTAATGTTGCAAAGTCGCACGTTCAGAAGGTACAAGTGGCAGACCTGGCCTTGGGCGATTTCTGCTGGGCTGTGTGTGTGCCTGCGCATGAGGATGGGGAGGATGGAGCAGAACTAAGGCTTCATTTTGAAATCATTTAACTCACTCATCTATAATCGTACCGAACAGTGTTTGAGGTATTTGGAACAGCTCTGTAGCCCCATAGCAAACCTGTCACTTGAATGAAACAGAGCTGGGGAAGGGGGTAGACTGTTGGTCATATTTAAGATGTAAGTAGTAAAAGAAGCAGCTATATGTTTTTTTGGTAGGCTTCACAGCTGTTTGTTAAATACAGGGGAATGTAAAAACTGGACTGCAGGAGAAATGTGTGCTCCTGTTCCCAGTGCCCAGAGGTACTGATCTCACAGCCAGCTCCTGCCTGTTCTCAGCCCCTTTGACTTCCCTCGCTCTAGTCTTCCTCTGTCTTACCTTTTGATACATCTTCATTTTTCTGCTGCTTACATGACAGGGGCAGAAGAGCAGGGCCCCAGGGTGGGTGGGAGTCAGGCCCTTCCCAGGGGAAATCCACGTGGCGCACACTCATGCAGACGTCTGCTCTTCAGACATGGTCACTCACCCCGTGCTGTGGCTGCTGGTCTGACTCAGAGGGCTAGCAGTGCGAGGGCAGTGGGAACTAGCATGGGGTGGAGGCTGAAACTGGGCTGTGCTGGGGGCAACTTACAAGACGTGTTGGTGGCTTGGACCCAGCCAGAAGGGTCGGTGCTACTCAGGACCCGCCTTCTTGTAAGGCCTGGGAGAGAACTTGAGGACACAGCTGGCCTTGGTACCTGGCACTAGCACGTCTGATAACCCCTAGTAACACACAGCTCAACCTTCCCACCCCGCTTGTGTCCCCACAAGGTAATCTGCTGCTCTCTGTTGCATTTCCCACCGGGACTACTGCACCAAATGCATTGCACCAGGAGGTGCTGCTCTGCTACGGCCCCAGTAAGAACGGCGCTCCGAAGTGGCATTAAGAGTCCATTTATTGGAGCTACTGCTCTGAAGGAGAGGATAGCACAGACAATCTTACAGCCCCTCAGCTGCTGGGAGCCCCAGGCTGTGCCATCAAACGGGGCTCAGCACAGCGTGCCCAGCAGACCCCGTCCGCAGAAGGGTTTCCCTGGCTTTGTTAAGTGGGGCTGTGAGGAACGCTGAATGCCACACGCCACGCGAAGTCACTCGTGCTGCTGTGTCTGAACGTGTGAGATTGCTGTAGCACAGAAAAAGTGCTAAATGCTCCTTAAAGAAGGAGCTTTGGATGGTTTGGGATACTTGAACTGGAACACCGACCGTTTGGGGTAAGGTTGTATTTTTGTAAAGCGGGACGCTGATGTCCCTGTCCTCAAAGGAAATGGTTAAGGGAAATTAAAATGAAGGGGGCACGCTTACTGTAGGGTACAGAGTAACTCCTGGGACCACACCTTCAGCACGGATGGTGATGTGCAACCCGTATGCCATCTACCTACAGAAATGAGTGCTGGGGAGAGCAGGCACGATGCTCAGCAGCAGTTGTTCTGTTGCAAGGTGGGTTAGACGAATGCTCACAACCATAACTCCCTCATTTCCCTGGCTGAGTGTTTGACTTTGCAATTTTAATGTTCTTTTTACGTTGGGTTCTTACGTGATATTTATGTTCCCATAGATGTGTCCATGGTTTCTTTTACAGCGTAGGATAGCATTGCATTTTGTAAAGGCTCTTTACAAACGGGGCATTGCAGCTTTAAAACCAAATTTTGTGTCAAACACTAACAATTTGTTTACGGGGTGTGTGTAAGTGTGAGTGTGCACGTGTGTGTGTGTACTTTTTTTATTTCTTAATTCCTAAGCCCTACTCATCTGTCTTGGAAATAGTCCCTGGGTCTTAATAAAATATATTCTTTTTTTGTTTAGGTTGAGTTTACTTTTTACAGAATGCTTTTAAGCAACCTGGAAAACGTGTAGATTTGTTAATTTAAATAAAACATACCATATTGTGGATTTGTCATTGGCCTGGCTTTTCTCTCTCATCTCTCTTCAAACACTTTGCGGTGCAGAAGCACAGGGCTTTGGCACCAAAGCTGCTTGTCCTTCAGCCCTTTGCTCCGGGACTGGTAGCAGCGCCGCTTCTCCCTTGTCTCAGGAGGCTCTGCTGGGGTCCTGTCGCGGAGCTGACAGCCCCGGAGAGGACACGAGGTGCGGGGTGGGCACTGCACAGCTGTTCGGTTTTCCTTCGCCTCTTCCATGACCTCAGGATTTGGGTGTCTGCCTCCATCTGCTGCTCAATTCGAAGGCGCGGCCGCTTGCTGCCCATGCCTTGGGAAGGGTCCTGGGGCTTCAGCAAGGCAGGACAAAATTCAGCCCGTTCCAGCACCGTCTGGCAGCGTGGGCACGGCAGCTCAGGCAGCTGCAAGCAGATGCTGCCGTGACAATTACGGGATTTCCATCCGTAATCTGGGAAGGAAAGGTTCCCAGCCCCTGTGCTCGGGGAGGCTGGGTGCCAGCGGGCGCAGTGCGACAACCACCAGCCCGCAGCCCTCTGAGACGGGGCTGCTCGGGCCGTGAAGGCGGCGCAGGGCTCTGCTCATTGCCCGAGGGCACATTTTGGGACCCGGGGAGCCGCGAGGCCGCCCCGTACCTGCGGGCTCCGGGGGCTGCGGAGCTCCTCGGCTGCCCCCTGCCGGCCCCGGCGCCTGGCGATGGGGGAACGGGCACAGCTGTACCGCGTCGCCCTTACAGCTCCCGGCCCCGCCGCAGCTGCTGCTTTCGTGGCAGGGAAGCGCATTGAGGTAAGGAAAAACCACCCCAAATCAAAGGGTTGGTGCCAGAGCCTCGGACAGGGGGGTGCTGGTGGTGCCATGCGGTCCCCGTGGCCAGGCACCAGCTTGTGCCCACCCCGGACATCGCCACAGGGATGGAGCCCAACCTTGGTCGCTTGGTCACCTCTTAGAGGTTTGGTCAGCACAGCCAAATCGTAGCCCACGACCTTCTGCAGCCTGCATTTCGCCTTTGGGAATGAGAGCTATTTAAAAGGGAAAGCACTTCCCTCCCACCCGCAGTGACAACAGGATTAGAGCTGCGAAGAGAAGCACTTCTGGAGCAGCCCCCTGGCATGGGGTTTGTTTTATATCCCTACTGTATGGGAGCAGCCCCCTTGCATGTCTTTTGTTTTTTATATCCCTAGTGTATGGATCTCTACTGCATCCCTGTTGTGTGGAATTCTATTAGGATGAAAATAAAGGACTGGCCGTGCTGCTGGGGGGAGCACTGCAGGTGGATGCACTGCAGCGAGGTGTGCGGCGCGGGGACGGCTGCTCCCTTCTGCCCGGCCTCACCCTGTCACTCCCGTTCCCAAACAGGAGACAAAGTCTGTGCACGTGTATTGGGGAAAGCAGGCAATAGGCAGCAACAGCTCTATTTTGGGCAGGATCTCACCCTGTGGTGTGTCACAGGTCTGCGTTCCTGCTTAGCACCTGACATTGCACTCTACAAGAGCTGATGGCTTCTTGAGTTTTCCCCCTGCCGGAGCCTGACTGTTACAGGGAATCGATACAGGCTCCAGGCGTCAGAGCTAGAGTTTTAAATGGGATACGAGATTTTACCCTGGCTGCAGTGGCTGGCTCCTTCTGCCTCCCAGCTCTGACATGTGAGAGGTGCCGGAGCTCTGCAGGGCGAGCCTTCCCCGAGTGGTGGGCAGGGGCTCGGCACCTCCTGGTGCTCTTGGCCACTGCCCCGCTGTTTCGGACCAGTCTGTGCCGTGGAGAGGGAACAGGCTCCCACTGAAGTTGCTGGAGGCACCCATGTTCTCTTCTGTTTCTCCATCCTGCTTTCATCGTGCTGAAAGCCTCTCGGGCTCTCCAGGGGAAGGGCACTCTCCCAGGTGCAGTCGAGGCTCACTCAAAGATGGATGTTGTGGCTCAGCAATGGCAAAGCCGCTCTGGAGCATTTTCTGCTAAGTATTTCACAGGCTGAGCCGTGCTCCCAGGAGTCGGCTCCGCTGGGCAGGGACAGCCCTTCTGATAAGCCAGCACCAGTGGCACGCACCTTCTGGTTTTAAGAATCATTTAAGAATCAAAATTCCAGAGAAAAATCCCCTCTCTGCCTTCTCCGTTGTCTCATACCTCCGCAGGAATCAGCAACACCCAAATCGGCATTAAGATGATGTCCCAGGGTCTGTCTTCCGTGAGAAAAGGGAAGCCTTGGTGGGCTCAAGAGGATCAGCAGTGGAAATGGAGCACAGTGAGGACGGAGCAGCCCCGGTGCCTGGCACCGTGCTCGCTGCTGTGCCTTCCGTGCCTGCCCCAGCCCTGGGAAATGCCCCAGCAGCACCCCAGGTAGTGCTGCCCAAAAATCGGGTGCTGTAACTGCAGGAGGTGAGGCCCAGAGGCAGCAGAACCGCCTCAGCAGCAGGACAGAAAGCGAGGGCTGCCTGTCTCTGATTCTGCTAGGAGCAGGCCCTGCAGACTCCCTCCTTTCTGAAGCAAACCCACAAAGTGTGGTGGGGCCCCTGTGCTTGCTAGGCAAGGAGAAAAGGAGGATTTTCTGCCCCAAACATGGATTAAAAAGCTGCAAAGAGCATTTCCAGGGCTTGGTAGCCCTGGCAAGCACACTCTGGTGCAGCACAGCTAGTCTCAGGAGGTCCCCAGCCACCAGCAGCAATCTCTGGCAAAGTCAGTGCAGAAAAGGGACGGGACCATCTCCACCCACCCCTTCCGTGGGTGCCCACCATGCTCCTGCACCACCTCCCAGCTCCGGGAGTCCTCCCGGATGATACCAGGGAGGCAAAGCAGCGCCTCTCCCCTGCTCTCCGTGCTCTGCTTGCCCGAGGGGCTCTGGCAAGCAGCTGCTTTCCATTTCAAATGGAAAATCTGGTCGCTGTCAGCTCCATCCCGAGCAAACCCTGACCAGCAGCGGGGCACGGAGCCAGCATCTGGTGGCCACATCCTTCCTCCGGCCGCCTGCCCTTCCCTTCCCAAGGCAGGGGCACCGCACCCTCTCTCCCCTTCACACCCCTTCCCCTGGGAGCCTGGCGGTGTCCAGGCTCTGGCTGTGTCCCCGCTGGGTGACTTGCAGCTCCCTTCCCGTGGCACTCACGGGAGAGGCCAGGATCAGGCGGGGAGCGGCGATCAGCCCCACATCGTGCCACGCTTGGAAAAAGTTGTTTGAAAATGGGATATCTGCCTCTGAGCAGAAGGGACTAGCCAAGAGAGCGGGTAAGCTAATAATTGCTAGTTAGCATTTCTTCGTGGTTAATAAATACCTCATAAACACCAGAAACGATGTTTTAGAAATCATCTCTGGAAATCCCCGTTAATGATAGGATTCAGGCGAAGCGGATGCTCGGCGGGCCATGAGCACGTCTCCCTCCCCGGGCGGACGGGAGCCGAGAGCCAAGAGCTGCACACTGGGCACGGCCTCTGCCTGCCAGCAGAACACGCGGGGAGGATCCGGGATGGAGCACTGGTTGTGTCAGCAGCCCCACGGGGAGCATGGCCCACTCGGGCACCAAGCTCTTCAGGATCAGCCTTCATGCCGCATGTATCTCTTCTCGTTTAGTCATCGAATTTGGTTCGTGACTCTGTAAGTCACCGGCAGGGCTCCAGTACAGGTGTTCACAGCCTGCCTTCAGCTCCTCTACCTGACTCCTGCGGCCACTTCAGGCTGCTGTGGCTCTGTTAGCATAAATGTGGCACAGCAATGTCCCACCAGGAGCAATCCTTCACTTCCCTGGCTCCGAGCTCTCCAGGAGCAGCTGTGATCAACGCCCCAGAAGAGATTTAACTCCTCTGCTTACAGACCTGTAAGAAGCAGCAGCATCGCCCTCCTGTGACTAGGATGTAATTATGGCTTTGAGACCACGGCTTATTAAACACCCTCAGCTCTGTATGTTGGGGTAAACAATTATTTCTTAGGTACCACCAGTGAGTTCAGCCTGCAAAAGTGGCGGTCACTGCCAGTCTGTGTGGGGAGCAGGGGGGAGCTGGGGCAGAGGGGGGAGCGTTTGATGTCCGAGACGTGCCACCAAAGGGCCACGCAGTCGTATGTGTGGCTGGGGGCGTGGGAGGCCAGGGCAGGTGGTCTGCAGAAGAAGCTGAGGAGAATCACATCCCTGTAGTCCTTCAGAAGTGCTTTATTTGCCCCTTTTAGAGCCGTTGCCCCTGTCACCTGTGGTCCACAGAATCAGGGCCCTTGTGCAGCTGTACCAGACCCTTCATCTGCCGAGTTTGGCCAGCTGTAATTTAACAACAGCAACCATAAAGGAAAGAAGTTTTGTAAAAGGCTTTCTTGAATGCCTCTGTCTCGCTCTGGGGCAGCACAAGAGTTGCAGACAAAGTATCCGGGTGCTGAAGACACCCCTTCCCCACGGGTAGCCCCGTTACCCAGGCTGACGTTTGTCCCCTCTGCGTGCTCTGGCAGCACAGTACCAGAAGTGCCCTTTGTCACATTTTAAAGTTGGCATCCTCCTCAGTTCCCACCCCTCCTGCAGCTTTCCCAGGGCCTGGCCTTGTCCGAGGCGCTGGCTGGGGACTGCCTGTCCTCATCCCCTTTCCCTGAGGTTTGGCTGTGCGGTGCCGATGACTCCCTGATGGCCTCCCTGGGACCCGTGGCCTTTTGCAGGCTGCTGGATGGGAAGCCCCGGTCCAGGCTAGGAGCTGTGTTTGGAAAGACTCATTCTGGAGGAGAAAAAAAAAATAATTCTTATCAAGGCAACACAGCACTCCCCCCTTGGTCACCGTCAGGCCCAGTTGCGATGGCCGCAGCAGGAAATGCCGCACAAGCTGAGAGCAGCTGCACTTCTTCAGACAGCCCTGGGAAGGGTCATGATTCCTCACAGGCTGCCCAGTAGCTGGGCTGGGACATTCCCAGCTCGTCCAGCTTTGGGAAAAGCCTAATTTCAGCCTGCCCTGTGAAGGTGGATTCCTCCATTCGAGGGCCGCGCAGGAGGCACTAACGGGGTGCTGCCCCCTCAGCCCCGCGCCTCACAGCTGGCAGCACCTCACACACCACAAGCACCAATTCACAGGTCAATTTCACAGCTGATGAAGAACACAGAGCACTACAAACACTCCACCTTCCCTAGGGGGGACAACAGACACATATTTTATTAATTTCCTCAGGAAATCAGGGCTGAACAACTAAGACCTGCGCTTTAACTGACTAATGGGCTGGGCCCTGTGATGGGGTTGGTGCTGCCCTCGCCGAGTGCAGGTGGTGGCCGGGGATGGCAGGGGGTGAGGGGACACAGGGCCCTGCCTGGCCTGGGGGCTCCGGGGGTCTGTGAGGTGTTGGCGGGGCACGGGCCGAGCCGGCTCCGGAGGCTGCGGGCCGGGGCCGGGCGCTGCTCCGCGGCGGCTCCACGCGGGGGCGCCGGGCGCTCCCCGCCGCTCTCGGCGGCTCCGGGCCCGGGGCTGAGGGGGCGGCGTGAGGGGCCGCGGCGGGGGCGGGGGGATGGAGCCCGCGGGAGGGGACGGGGAGCCCGCAGCCCGCAGCGGGCACCCGGGGGAGGAGGACGACGAGGAGGAGGCCGGGGGTGCCGCTGCCATGGGGCCCGGCCCCGCCGGGTTGCGGCAGGGAGCTGCCGGCTGCGGGTGAGTCCGTGCGTGGGGCTGGGGATGGCGATGGCGAGGCGAGCCCGGCCGCGGTGAGCCCTTCCCGGGAAGGGGATGCTCGAGGCTGACGGCTCTCCTTCTGTCTCTTTCCCCATGGCTCCCTTCCCCTTCCTCCTCCGCAGGCCGTCGCTGTGTCGGGCTGTGTAAGCCTGAGGACCTCGGGTGTTTTTCGGTTACGATCCTCGCCCGCATCGCACACGGCAACCATGCCCGAGCAGAGCAACGATTACAGGGTGGTTGTGTTCGGAGCCGCCGGCGTGGGCAAAAGCTCCCTGGTCCTCCGTTTTGTGAGGGGAACCTTCCGGGAAACCTACATCCCCACGATCGAGGACACGTACCGGCAGGTGATCAGCTGCGATAAGAGCATCTGCACCCTCCAGATCACGGACACGACGGGAAGCCACCAGTTCCCTGCTATGCAGAGGCTGTCTATATCCAAAGGGCACGCTTTCATCTTGGTGTACTCCGTCACCAGCAGGCAGTCCATGGAGGATCTTCAGCCCATCTTCGAGCAGATCTGTCAGATTAAAGGGGACATCCAAAAAATCCCCATAATGTTGGTTGGTAACAAAAGCGACGAGACCCAGAGGGAGCTGGATGCTAGCGAGGGGGAAGCGCTGGCCAGCAAGTGGAAGTGCTCCTTCATGGAGACCTCAGCCAAAATGAACTACAACGTGCAGGAGCTCTTCCAGGAGCTCTTGAATCTGGAGAAGAGGAGAACTGTCAGTCTGCAAGTGGATGGAAAGAAATCCAAGCAGCAGAAGAAGAAAGACAAACTGAAAGGCAAGTGCTCTGTTATGTGATTGACTTTGGCTGGACTTGCACACTGCGTGGTGTAAACAGGGCATGGACTCATAGAAAATACGCTTTTGCTGAAAGGTTCAGAAGGATCCTTGCCTTACAGGGCTGTTGCTTTTCTGTAAAATCTCTGGATTATTTTGTCTTGGTTTTAAAGGGGATGGCTTTGTGCATGTTTATTTTTTTAAACAATAAATGTTCAATGTTAGTAATGACGTGATGTTTTTAACGTGAGAAGTTTACAGAACAGAAAAATGCCACTTAGAAACTAACATCTCTATTCCTGTGAGTACATGCTAGTTTTTAGGTATCTCCAGGCTGCTAGCTTGAAATAAATTATCTATGAAGTGTATAATTCAAAAACCATTTTCAGGAATCTTAACAGAGCAAATCTCTAATCAAGCTAGGGGTCTGCACTGCAAATGATCATGTCTGTGACTCCAGATGCGTACACTTTTGGGCACGATGACTGGCTTGCCTACCAAAGACGTAACTTTTTCATTGTCCAAATTGTTTTCCTGTGTGCTCTGCAGCTCCTGAGACTTCTGCAGTTCTGTGAATGATTAAAGCTGTATCTGTGTATAATCAGGCTGGTTTTTGCTTTTTTTCCCCCCCTTGCTACCACATCTGTTTTCCAATGCACTGTGTTAATGGTTGGTTTTACTTCTGCCTTGTTGACCTCTCCCTCAAACCAGTGTCAGCCCTGTAGGGTGTAGAGCATCTCCAGGACGTAGTGGGAGAAGACCCGGCTCGAAGCTTGAGTTCAGATCTTGTAGCCTGGCCAGCAGAGGGGAAGAGGCATTTACATTTTCCTTTCGAATGTGAGCCTGAATGATTGGAATAATGCTGCGCACTTGTGTGGTGCTCTTGCGCTGTACTCGTGTAAGAGCTTTAAAAGGTGAGCGAGTTCCCCTCTCCTTGTACTTCTGGGGAGCAGTGGGTACAGGCTGGAGGTAACTTCAGCCTCTGTGCTGCCACTGTTCGCTGAGGCAGGAGGTTTTGTGCTTTTTGGCTCCATATTTCAGGTGATTCCTGTCATCTTTATGTAAGAGTTACATCCTTCATGAAGTTAATCAGGCTGCTCTGAGTACCAGGGGATTTAATAGCTGGTTACTTTGGCAAGTCACTTCATCCTCCTGGCTTTGCATGCAACTGAAGCTACTCTTGTAGTATCTTCTCCCCCCCACCTCTTTATTTCATCCAAGTTACCCAGGTTTTGGTTGAAATTTATGATAATCTGTTTTAGATAACAGTGCCTCAGGAAGAAACACCTAAACTTGGAAGCTGCATGTTTAAAGTATGCTCCTCTCCTACTGGAACTTCTGGCAAACACTTGCCACAAACGAGAGGACAGGAGACATGGATTTAGTTTAGCTCTTGCATGTTCCCTCTTTTGTGGGGGCTGTTCTTAGCAAGAGACGAGTGATAAGCCTTGTTTGCAGGGCGTGATTGACAATGATACCCAGGAAATAAGTATTCATTGTATGCCACAGATCTGCTGCTTTGGGTATGTATCAGTCCAGGGCTGCAGCCTTCAGGAAGGGGAGATTCGCAGTTGAATTTACAACTTAGAGCAGATTTACAGTTGAACATTACCCTTCCCCCTGTCCCCACAGATGTTTGGTTTGGGTGGGCTGCTGATGGGCTGTTGGACTGGGACGGAGGACGAGGGGCCCTTGGAGCCAGCTGGGCTGAGTGTGGGGTGCTTTTTTGGCTGCTTTTTGGTAATGTAGTCTTGACAGGAGATTAATTGCTCTTTTTTTTTTTTATAGCACTTCTCTAGTGAAATGAGTTTATTGTCGAAGATGAGTAAAACACGAGCTGCTTTTTATGTCGTCTCGGACTGGTCCTGCATGGACGTAAGGGGTCAGTTAGCTTTGTTGTGGTGTGCCGGGGGGTTCACCCCCCTTACAGCTGGGGCTCTCATGCCATTGAGCCAGCAGAAAGCTCTCAGGAGCTGACTGCAGGAACAACGGGAGTGCTCGCTGCAGGCTGAAATGCTTTGCAGTTTTCTCTCCTCACCCATATGTGTTTAATCTACTTGCCAAAATAAAGAGCGGGTTTGCCAAGTATGTCCGTTGATAGAGGCCCTGTACTTTTTTCCCGGAGGTGACATCCCGCAGCGCTGGGTGCGAGGCTGGGCCCTGCACTCGGGGGGCTCACACTGAAGGGTGGCTGCAGAAGCAGCCGTAATGGCTTTGCTTGAAAGCAACTTGCTTTTTCCTCTCTGTGCATGGATTTCGATCTGTATTCCTTCACTTCCAAACTGTTGGTCTTTTTTAGCATATGGCAATTATAATGGTGAAGCCTATTTCAGTTCCATTCCAGCCTTTGAAAGCCCTGTAAGACATTACATATTTAAGCCTATTTAAAAAGTCATAAGACCTAGTAATGCCTTTACAACTCCCACTGCCTTCACGGAGATGTCTGCACGAAGGCAGAGCAGCACGTACCCGCAGTTACTCACACGCGGGGCGTTCTGTGCCGTGTGTCCTCGTTGCTGTGGCGTTTCTCCTGCGTCCCCCAAGGACACCGCTCCGGACTGGGGCCTGGTGGAGCGCAGGGAATACCCGATGTCAGCGGGACAGACGGACCCCTCAGCACCCGGCGGAATCACTGGCATGTCTCCTGAGCTGCTGTGGTTGCCACGAGATGGGAAGTCCTGCGTGGGAGGGCACGATGGAGGTGCTCTGGGTGGCATGGGGGCCACACGGGTGGCTGCCTCTCACCATGTGCAAAGGGGTGTTTGGGGCGTGCTGGGTCAACTGCAGCAGCCGTACGGCTGTAAACCAAAGCTATTAATAAAAGTGTATGAATACTGCCTGGCATTATCGTATTTATTTCCATATAAACTGAATTAGTGTGATTTTTTTCTGTAATATTCCTGTAAGAAGAGAAATGTAATTGTGGTGGTGCCTGTCAAGATGTTAGCCGTTAAGCTCCACACAAACCTAAATTCCAGGGTAGGATGTCCACAGTCTGCCGGGGGACTGTGCTGGCAGTGACTTTAGTTAGTAACAGGGTGAAAAACGCCACACTGCTTGCAGACACCGGCTGTTACAAACCAGCGGCTGCGTTCGGCTCGTAAATGGGAGTGAATTCCTGAGCCTTGTGCTGGAGTCTGCTTACTCACAGCCAGGGTCTGACGGGCTGGTGTGGAGCGGGATGCTCCGGCACTGTGCATCCTGTGCTGTTATAACCAAAAATATTGGGCTGATGTTGTTCTGGACCACGGAATTATGACGGTCAGACTAACACTGAATAGCTGGAGATCCCTCATTTTGGGGCGCTCATGGGTGAGCTTTTGCTAAACCAACCCTAAAGCAACACCTCACCTCTTACAGCATGTGAGGGCCTTATCGCACGCATGCAGCAGGTTTTTTTCTTATGTAGGAGCATTTTGCTGAATTAAAGGCATAGTATTTTTTCTTTAAGTATTAAAATGCTTTATAGCTTAAGGACTGTAAGTTGGTAGTATATATTTTAACCTTGTATTTGAGTAGGTGTGGTTCTTAAACAAATCTGTTCTCTTAAAAAATATAAAATAAAAAAATAAAATCTTTTTTTTAAAAAAAAAAAAAAAGATTAAAGAAATTCAGGAGGAGTCGCTTGTCTGGAGCAAACGGGCAGCTCTGGTGGCTGATACAGCTCCTATACGATGTTACCAGCCCTGTCCTTCACTGCTGACTGCCAGCAGCGTGTTTTCCATGAGGCAGTGACAACATGTATTTTATGGAGCTATTTACATATCCTGCCTGTCCCAGGGCCCTAAAACGGGCTGCACGTGAACGGAGAGGTGCTTGTACCTGCCCAGCGCCTCCCTCCCCCTGGAGGAGCATCACAGGCAGCAGGAGTGTTTGCTGCTGGGACGCGCAGCCCTGCTCTGAGCTCTGCCTTCAGAACCTGGCAGGCAGTGGGCTCCCTGCAGCGGGGGGAAGCTCGGAAAGGGAATTTTTCCTTCCTACGCCTGAACCGGTAACTTCCAGGCTGGCCAGCTGTGGGCGAGGATGTTTGATGCAGCCAGAACCAGCGAGATGACAAAATCCCTGGGCTGTGGCTCCTGCCCACCCAGCAGAGCCCCAGGAGAGGATGGAAGTGAGGTGGAAGGATGGAGCATCAGCCCAGGCTTTCCGTACATCTGTGTCTCAGGACCTCAAGCTTGCTTAAAGCTTGGCTCCAGCTTTGCTCAGTCAGCTCCTTCCTTCCCACGGCTGCAGAGCTCTGTTAAATAACTTGCAGAAACTCTTGTAATGGCCTCATTCACCCCTGAGGACTTGGTGGGCAGGATTCAGACGAGGTGTCAAATCACCTCTGTCCTAATGGACAAAGATAATAGCTCTGCAGGCCTTCTGTTTCTTTGCTCCAGGAAAAAAAAAAAAAAAAAAAAAAAAAAAAGACAGCTTTCATTTTAAGGCTGCTCCGTGGTTTCCTCTCTGCAACCCAGAAATTCAGACACGTCTCAATTAGCAGCACTTATTATTTCCACGCAGCCCTTGTCAACTGGCTTGAGGCAGCTCCTTCCTGAATCTGGCCAGCAAAACTGGTGTCAAGAGAAAATATCAGGAGGAGAACCGCAACCAGCTCCTCTGCAGCTTGCAAGAGACAAACGTGAGCAGCAGCTGGAGTGTCCACCCACACAAGGATCTTAAAAACAAGCAGCCAGAATATTGCTATATTCCAATTCCTCTTCCCGGAGCAAAGCAAACACGTGATTAATGTGACAAACAGCCCTGAATAATATGCAGTATTGTTTTATGTGCAGGGTCTGTAGCTACAAGATACCCGGAGCTGGAAGAACACGAGCACATCTTAATCGCCTGCCATCCTCTGCAGTTTACGGTGTGAGTAAATTAAGTACGTCAAATGCACCCAAGATCCAACAAAAATGCTAAGGGCTGGGCTCGGCCACACGAGTGACTTTCTCAAGCAATTCAGGGTCAGTTCTGTTTATGCATTTGAGCTCTGGGAAATGCAATGATCTGTACCTGTCAGACTCCGGTTTGCTTTATTTAGCTGGAGCGAAAATTAAGCACTTCAGCAAGTGCTGGCAAAAAGTCTGACGCTGAACCCAACCCAAACTCACTTCTTGTGCGCAGTTTTTCCCAGAAATGCATAAATGACTCAGTAGCTAGGTCCCTTTGGCTGCAGGAGGTCCTGGGGAATACGACTGAGCAGCCTGCAGGTCGCTGGCATAGAGCTCGTGCCATCTTTAGCGCACAGAAGTAATCCAGCCTCTTGTTCTGAGCAGCGGCCAGGCAGCTTTTCTGTAGGAGCTGCTTGGCTCCTAAAACAGCAGAGTTTAAATCTAGAAAACTCCTTAAGGCATGCTGGATCCTCTGGGAGGAGCTGGAGGTTGGGGTGACTTCACTGCAGGTAAATACGATGCGAACCCCAGAGCACGGCGCGTGCCCTGTCCTGCTTGCGAGCGGTCTCCTGCCGGAAGGTATCGGATTGCTTTTCAGTGAGTGCAATTAAAAACATTTTGCTGACAGTGACGTTATTAACACGCCCGTGGTGAGACCACGGTGTTTCCTCCAGCTGTGGGAGATCGTTTCTGTGCGCCTGGGAGCGCTGCCACCGTGCTGAGACACCCGGGCAGGGCAGAAGCCAAAGCCTCGCATCCTGGGCAGCAGCAAGGGGCTGCTCCCTTCCCCTCTGCTTTCCTGGAGGGGCACTCCTGGGGCGACAGCTGGCTGCTCCTAGAGGTGAGACCAACAGCAAACGAGTCACCATCTCCAGGCTGAGCAACCCAAGTCTGCGGAGATGCTCCAGGACACCTAGCGGAGGCGGGGATGTTGTTTGCAGTCTGACGACCAGAAATATGCAGAATCCGACGGGGAAGCATCAACTGCTCAGCAAACACTTCCCAGCCAGAGGTCTTCAAGGACGGATGTCTGAATGCCAGGGCACCTGGCTGCTTCCTCTGCCTGCGAGACTGGGCTCCTGGGAGCACCTGCACGGATGTGCCGGCGGTGCAGGAGCTGCTCCCGCGGGACGGGGCTGCAGCGCTGCTTGCGAGAGCAGTGCTTGAGCCCCGGCGGAGTGGGGCCTCCCTCGGATAGCACCGGGAGGAAAAATATAAAAGAAATGCGTGCGACCACTGTAGTGAGCGAAGGAACTGCTCGGGAGCCTCGGCGGCACATTACAATGCTGCCCGTGTTGCAGCAAGTTTGCAGTCCAGCCATGCTCCTCCTGCTTTCAGACAGGGACAGAGGAGGAAAAACCACGTCCTTGTCAGAACCCTTACCAAAGCCCGCCGTGGGCATAGACCGAGTGGGGGAAAGGGGCGGCAGGTCAGAAAATTAGAAATAACACCTAAATCGGCATCGCAAAATCTGTCCTAATTGCATTCCTCGGGTCTGTATGATGACTGCAGTTTCCAGAGGAAACCAGCTCTGCCGTTCGCTGCACCCATCCCTGCTGCCAGCACCAGTCTGCCCGGGGTTGGGAAGCAGTGATCCCACCAAGGGGGATGTGTTCTGGCATCACCCGGCTTAGTCCCCACCCCGTACCGCGGTCACTGGCCTGCCAAAATGCGCACCAGGAGAAAATTTGGTTGGGGTGTGCTCAGAAACCGAGGGGCTCAACGGAACCGCCTGGCTGGGGTGTGAAAAAAATGTATAAAACCGGCTCACGTACCCGCTCCATAAAATAGCACCCGTATTTCATGTTCTTTGGAAGCACTTAAATCTTGCTCTTGGACGTGGCCTTGGAGAGCATCCAGCTCCCAAAGCGAGAGCCAGCGGGGCCCAAGGAGAAAGACCTGACGGGGACACGGCACGGCCCTCGCTGCGTGACCCGCGGCTGAAACGCGAGGCCCTCACCGGCGTTTGGGATGGGCACGGGGAGCGAGACCGGGACAGCAACCAGAAACATCCTTTCACGAGCATGGACGGCATCTAAATCCCCCCACCCGAGCTGCCTGGTAAGCGCGGAGACGCATGGGTGCATGCCACAAGTGCCAGTGCCATCCCCTACACCTCCGAGGGGCTTTGTGGCTCCCGCATCCCACCAGCACACCCAGCAGGGGCTGCTGAGGACCCCACGTGCATCCTCTGCTCGCCCTCCCCGCCTGATTCTGGGTCACCAGCACAGCTCGGGGCGATGCTGCCGGAGGGGATGAGCTCGGGGCCAGGCCCTGGGATCCCCCAATCTTCCTATTGACCGTAAGAAACTCCCTTATTTTTCCTGCAGACCTAATTCCAGGCATTGATTTGTTGGGTTCTTTTTTAGGTAAAAAAATGGTCTGTGCACAACAGAGAGGATGCTAAATTGGGGTTGGTGCTTCTCCACAGTGTGAGTGACGCGTAACAGTGGGATGTCTGGCATTTCACATTTTTGTGGCATTCATTTCTGTTGTAACAGCACCAGAGGAAGCCGTGGTCAGAAAGCAAAACGGGACGATTTCAGGGGACAGGCAGAGAGCGGGCAGCCTCGGCTCCTTCTCCCTGTCCTCCCGTGTGCCCACGGGCAGCGCTGCTTGCCAGTGCCTTCACTCCCTAATTTTCAAAACGGGGGCACCAATTTCCTTCATCTCATTTGTGTCTTTGAGGCATGAGCAATCTGCAGCAGGAAGGTGACAACCAACGAAGCGAGTCTTGTCTGCAGGAGCTCTCGCTCCTTCATCCACTTTATCCCCACCAGGGTCTGGGGGGATTTGCTGACCCTCTGTGGAGCACTGCAGGTGCTGGGGCCGTGCGATGCCAACGGGTCTGACTGCTGGAGGATGCGAGGGGCGCTCCCCCCGGCTGGCCATACCCAGAGACTTCCCCGTGGGATAAAGCCCTCGCCGTTTTGTGTGCTGGAGCTGCCCTGGAGAGGGGAACAGCCACATCAAGGCCGCTCCCCGATCCCTCTCCTTTCCTCCTGCTCTTTCTCCTTTAGCACAGTCCGTTCAGCATCCAGCAGAGCAGCCGAGATATCGATTTTTTTTTTTTTTTTTTTTGGCTCATTAATTCAGGCTTTGCCAAAACAAGAAAGCCCTGTGCTGGGGCGGCTGGGACGGAGCCCGCGGGCAGCGGCGGGGTGCTTTGGGGCACGGGGTGACCATTGTAAGGAACGCTGCCCCGTGGTGGGACGGGGCTGTCGGGGGGGACAGGGGTGGGCTGGGACCAGCGGGACCCCTCAGCGGCGTCAGCGGCTCCGTCAGCGGCGATGCCACAGCCGGCGTGACTCAGAGCCGGGGGTGGAGAGGGAGCAGCAGCCCTATTTTGAGCAGCAGCCTGCTGGGGAGGATCAGTGCCCCCGGCCGCTCTGCCCCAGAGCTGTGAGGGATCGCACAAAAACACGTACACACACACACACGCACGCTCCAGGGGACCATGGCCACAGGCTCGGGCTGGCCTCCAGCAGATCGCCGTGACGGGTGACGGTGACCTGCAAATTGCATCGTGTCTCCTGCACCTCCGGTCCTCCTTCCCTGGATGCCCAACGGAATTGGATTACTGTTCTGCTCCAGAGAAAACCCTGCTTGGCTGCTGGCATCCTATTTTACGTGCAAAGCACCTGTCTGTAGATCTTGCTCCAGGCTCTGCGCAGTGAACTAAACGCACCGGAGGTCTGGGGCTGCCCCTTGCCAAAGGAAATCACAGCCACACACCTCTGCCCTGCACCAGCACGCGAACTGGGAGGAAGCCCTTGCCTGGTCTTAGCTTTTTTTCTGAGTAGCTTTTCTGTGTAATTACAGAGCCGTCAAGACAAAATTCCTGTTTTGCAGGGGAAAAAAAAAAATAAATTCTGGGCAAAATCCTCCGGCACTGCCCCGTCCCCTGGACACGGGGTTCGCTCAGGGCTCTCTGCCATCGCAGGCAGGGTGACACCTCGCCTGCCCCACAGCTCCAGCCGACCTCTGAGCCACGTGCACCGCACCGTCCTGAGGCCAGCAGTGTGGTTATATTTCTGCAGCATCTCCACGACTGCCTGCGGAACGCCCCGCAGCCCTCCCAGGGAAAGGCACGCCACCTAACTGGTGGTGGCACCCGACCACTTCTCCGTCAGAGCTGGGGCGTCCTCTTCTTCGCCGCTGGAGCTGGCGAAAAGGCACCCGGACAGGAGGAGCAGCTGAGCAGAGTGCTCAGAGGAAATGTTGCTTTGCATTAGCAGGGCCGAAGTACGTGCCGAGACCAGATCTGTTTTCCAGGTTTGTGGCCGCAGTGTCCCCTGGCTGAACTCTAAACGTTGTCACACGTGGAATAAGAAGAGTTCAGCGAAGATAAATGGTTGTGGTGGGCAGGATTACGCCCTGGGTACTGCACCGAGTCCCACAGCCATGGGCTGGTGCTGACACCTCACATTCCAAACAGCGCTCATGCGCCCTGCTATGGGCTAAGGGGAGCGAAGTCAAAGAATAAAGCAACAAAAAAAGTCTTTACAGTCGCCCAAGTTGAAATACAGATGCAATATACGTAAAAAGCAAGCTGCACAAACAACCCACTGCTTTGTGTGATTGTCCTCGTGCGTGTCTGTGCCAGAAGGAAGTGGTTACAAGTACATGTGAAAGCAACGCTGAGACGGACAGCGAGGTCGGGGCTGTGGCACCACTGACCTCGCTGCAGGGCAATATTTCTGCAGTTTTCTGTGAGCTGGTTGCTGTCACCGCTCTGCTCTGTGTCCTTGAGAAAGTCACTTTGTCTTCCCCCGTCTCTTCAAGTCCTTCTGGATGGACAAAGTGTAGAAAGCAGGAAAGTTCTTGAGGCAAAGACTGAGGATATTAAATATTGTGGGGCTCTGATCTAGGCTTCGGCTTCTTGTAGTACACATTAATAATAATCATTCTGCAGATCAGAAGAACTCAGTCCCGTGTCCTCAGACAAATGAGAGGAAGCCCTTGCTTTAGGGGCTCTGGGGCAGGAAAACATCAGGCCCTGAAGGGACGCAGGGCCAAGAGCGTCTCCTCTTGCCGAGTCCTTATCCAGTCCTGTCCGAAAAGGACAACAGAAGTTTAACAGAGAAAATACAAAGCTCAGATTTGCTCTAAGTTTTACGGTTTTGTTGCTCTGAGCCAGAGCTGGAAGTTTAGTCCCATGCGTGGCAATTTTGTACAGCTTGGTTTTTTTTGTTGTTTGTTTGGGTTTTGTAGGATGGAAAGGTGTAAGATGGGAAGGTGTAAGATGGGAAGGTGT
>CM021704.1:29485205-29506333 GCA_011074415.1 Stictonetta naevosa | reverse complement strand
GGAGTTTGTAGCTGGTTTTTTTGTTTTTGTTTTTTTTGCTGCTTTTTTGCCGCTTTTTAATACGTTCTTTTTTCCCCGTCCCGGCCGCGCTGTGCTGCCTCTGCGAGGGGCCCTGGGTGGGGAGCGGTGTGTGCCGGCCCTGCTGGGGCTGTGGGGAGGGCTGCGCGGGGCTGGCAGCGGGCTGCGACGGCTCACATCGCGAACTTTTACGTTCTGCCCCACGCTGAGATTTGTTTAGTTTGGGGCAAAAAAAAAAAAAAAGAAAAAAAAGGCAAACGTGCCTTGCCTGCCCAGCGCGGCGCACGGCGTCGCCCGCACGGCCTCGCCCCGCCGGCCGCGTGTGTGCGGGAGGCTCCGCAGGAGGACGGTGGCGAGGCCGGGACCGGGACCTGGCACCGAGACACTGGGCCGGGACGGGGCCGTCACCACGGGCAGGGGTCTGCAGCGGGACGGGGAGGCCCCAGGAGGCTGCCCGGCTGCCCCAGGAGGAGGCCGGCCCTGGCGGACACGGTTTGGGTAGCGCCGCGTTGAGTTGGGAGCAATCCGTCAGGCTGCTCGCCGGCACTTCTCGGGGCTAATAGCATCCTAACAAGTTGCTCGTTTGCATTTATCTCGCTCGTAAGTTCGTTTAGGAGTAAAACTCTGTGGTACTGGGCGGCAGTAGTATTTTGTGCTGCTCCCGTACCACTGAATGGGATTAAGGGATTAGCATGCGGTTAATGACTTCTCAGTCCCGGGTTTCATCCTCACGCTTGAGTGTATTACAGGAATTCAGGGTGTCTTTAATCAAGCGCTAAAGTGGCAAATTCGGAAGGGAAGCACCTTGTGAGGGCTGAGCCTTGCAGTAAAGCTGGCTGGTGTGGTTACACAGCTGATGGGACCACCGTCATTGCTAACGAAGCACTCGTGCTGCTCAGAGACATCGAGGGCCCCCGGACAGCAGTCACTGCTGATCGGCATCACCACCAGCATCCCCGACCCCTCACCAGCGTTATGTTTTAACACGGCCATTGTGTTTCAGACACCGCTGCTGTTTCAGATCTCTCTGGCTACGTAACAACTCTTTTATGAACGCTGGAAGTTCAGTTCTTAGGCTGTGTTCCTCCAAATACTCGGAATACTTGAGCCCAGGTCACGAGAAGTTCCTCCGTAGCGCAGAGGCGTGGGAGACGCGGGCAGTCGGGCTCCACAATGCCTCCGAGTGTTCTTGAGATCCTCAGCCCGCCGGGGAGGCAGCGAGCGCCACGGCTCTTCCGGGTGGGAGCGCGCTTTCCTCCCAAACGCACCGTCTTGTGATGAGGCTCATCGCAAAAACAAACTCAGACCGCTGTGGAAGTCCGCGGGGCAGCCCCGTAAATCCCCACCGCGGGCCGTCTCGCTTCATCCCCCTACCAGGGCAGAGATCTCAGTGCGAGCCGTCCTCGTGGGGGCAGAACGAGGGACTTCCGAAGCAGTCTGTAATTATCACCGAAACTCGCCCCGACAATACTGGCCAGATAATTGAGCAGCGTTCTTAGAAGGCTTGTATTTCTGCAAATAGGTTGGCGTCTGCGTGCCCCGGGAAGGAGCGGGGCTCTCGGTCTCGTGTTCCAGCACAGAAAATCCCTTATCTCGCCGAGATAGGAATCGGCAGTAAAACTTTCACTGGCTTTATTGAGAGCAGAAAGCGAGTTCCCCAGCTCTGGAAAGGACCTGTGGGCTTGCCGTTTCTTGGGAAGCTGGAGCTGCAGATGTTGGGTGACTCTCGGGATTTGCTGCGAGTTAATCACTGCCGGCATCGTGCAGCTGCTCTCTGCGTTTTGTGCTATTGCACAACGAGACCTCGTTCTTCTAAACCCCGACACTGACGCTGCATTTGCCACGGTGCTCTCTTCTGAAATCTGTTGAGGATCATAGGAGGGAGGGAGAAGAGAAAATCCTGAAGTCATGAGCAAAAGACTTTTGCTCTGTGTTCCCTAAGGATTAATGAGAAGGAGCAGAAGTAATTATAGAAGTCCCCAAAGGTATGGTAGAATTCTCGGGGGGGGGGGGTTCTGGAGGTAGGTAAAGACAGATTAGCAGAGGAAACCTCTGGTTGGTGTTAAATATGAACAAACGGGTAGCGCGGCGGGCTGCAAGAAGACAGATTCAGACAGTTGCCTGCCGAATAATTTGGCAGGGTGTGGGTAGCGCCAGCAAACCCCATTTACTGCCTCGCCTGTCGTGTCTTCTCCAGCATACCCCTGTGCAAGCAGAGCTTTCCACAAGCAGCGGTCAGGCGTTGGACCCGTGCAAGGCTCTCCCCAGGACACCTTCCAGCGGCGTGCCCGCATCCGCTGCGCCGGGCGCCCTCAGCCCTCGTGGCCGGCCGGTTGCGTGGAGGTGCTGGGAGGCACCGGCCGCTCTGGGGCTCTGTCTTCGCCCCTGTGAGCGGTCGGTGAAGCAGGCGGGGTGTTGACACTCGTCCCCTGCCCGTGGCATCGTCCCCAGCCTCGTGCACGTGGGGCCAGGGCTGGCTTCCTGCTGGGCAGCTCCGAGTCGGGCGGCTGCAGGGCGTTCTCCTGGGAAGCGGTGGGTGTCGTTAGAAAGGGAAGGTGTGGGCGGGGGATCGGGAAACCTGTTGTTGGAGTCGGGCTTGCAGAGCAGGAACTGCTGCGGCGGCGCTGGGTGGGTTGGAAAGCCTCGCGGGCAGCGGCTCCGTCCTGATGGAAGGGTGCAAAAGCTGGGAGGGATTTGGGCCGCCGCGGCGCCTTGCTGTGGGGCGCCGTGTCTCCTGCAGCACCATCGCCCCGCGCAGCCCCTTACCTTCCCTGGGATCTCCTGCCTCCGGGCGTCTTCCGAACAGCCCCAGCAGCAGCAAGGGGGGGGTTGGTGGCCCCGAGCACTCGGTTATTGCAGCAGCGTCTGCAGCGTTTCTGAAACGCAGACCTTGCTGCAAAGAAGAAAGCCCTCGGCCCCTGGTCGCTGCAACGCTTGCGCTGCTTTTCTGTGCTTCGTGTCCCAGCAAAGCTGCAAAGCTTTCACAGCACCGACCGTGTGCATTACACGGGTGTGTTTGACAGAAACAAGGCGATTTTAGCTGTTTATAAATGTAAGCTTCGGTTTCAGATTGATTATAACGTAGGAAGTCTGGCTGCCGCAGGCCCTTTCCTGAGCCGTCTGGCCCTCGTTGGACGTGTTTGGATTTCTGTCCTGTCCTCGCAGGGCTCTGCGCTGGAACTTCCCCAACGCTTGGTGCAGCCTCTGCACTTCTGCGGTGTCTGATGTATCTGCGTACGCCTTTTAAGTTAATAAAAGAGGAAAAGGCTCTGTGCAAGGCCATTCATCATTTCAGTGAGTAGCCAGTGTATTTCCAGAAGAAAATTTCCTTTCTGGTTTTGAAGTAAAGTCAGACAGATACAAAAGGTCAAAAATACATGATTGTTTTTTTTCTGTGCTGCCGCCTTACAGTGACGTGCAAGAAGTTCTGCCCAGGGTGGTTTACAGCTTGTGTTAGACAAACGAGGTTCTCCCGAAGGACCTTGCAGCAGTGCCGTGCAGCTCGGTGTTTTCAAAGCCTGCCGAGGGCAGGACAGCACGTGGGCTGCTGAGGATGGGTCCTTCAGCTACACAGCCTCACTGGGTCAGACCTGTATGCCATCCAAATGCTTACCTCGTAGGTAAGAATTACTTAAAAGCAGACGAAAAGCTAACTGCATTGTCCATTTTTTGTCCAACCCACGCCTGGATCAGTCGAGATGCAGGAGGACGTGTGAGGGCCGTCGCGTCGGCGTTCCGGAGGAACCGTCCCGGCTGCTGCCGGCGTCGTGGCTGGGAGCGTTCCCGCAGGAGGAGGCTGCAGCATGGGGCTGCCCTCTCCTCTCAGCTGTTGGAGAGTGACAGGCTCGGGCAAGTATGGTTTAGACAGGCTAAAGCATCACAAAAGTAGGTGAGATTGTGTTTGTGTATAATTTGGTTTAGCGCCGAGCTTGTAAAAACCTCTCGGGCATCTAGCAGCTTGGAAATTAAACCTTAGAAGGAAGAAAGTGTGCGTCCTGAAGCACCAGGCAGCCGTGTATTGGCTCAGCTGAAAAATACAGAGTTCGCTCTGCCCTCTCCCTTCGGCTGCCCGGAACCTCCGCGAGCGCAGCTGGCAGAAGCGATCCTCGGAAAGCTGTGCTGCTGCAGGGGGTGCTTGAGGGGAATGTAAACCAACATCAAGACGGATCTGCAGTCGTGTAGCGGTGACGCAGAAGTCCAGGAGGCATCGGTTTCTGAATCAAAATAATGACAAGAGAATCCCTGATTTAAGTCACCGGGAAACCTGTGAGTCTCAGCGCTGCGGAGGGAAGTTAAGCGAGCGCAATGGGAAGATTTTAGGTTCAAACCAAAGAAGTCGGGCGTTTGGGTCTCCGCTCGGAGCTGGGATGAGCAGAAGGCAGTTTTGGAAGCCTGACCGTCGTCTTCCCGGCTGCACCTGGTTTGTGTCGCCGTGAGACTGGGGGGGGTTGCCCTGAAAGCGGGGCTGGTCCCGCTGCAGCCGGTGCTGGGCCCCACACCCGCCTCCTGCTCGTCCTGCTGCACGCACGTTCGAGCTGCTTCTGGAGCTGTCCCAAAACGTGCTCGTTTCAGACAGACTTTTTAGGTGGGCAGAAGACTCCTCTCGCTTCACTGCAAAACAAAAGCTCGTTGCCATTGAAACCCCGTTCTGTGCCGCGCAGCTCTCCGTGGTGCACAGGTTGGGTGCCGTGTGCTTCCTTTCCTTGCTGTGTGTGAGAAGCACGGGCTCACAGCTGGGATAACGACGGTTCCTGCAGCTGGGCAGTCTCTCTTTGGATGCAATTCATTTTTTTTACTCCTCACGATGATTTAAACAGCAGCTATCAACAACTGAGCGCCGTTTCCAGCATGGGAAGAGAGGTGTGCTGTATTACCGGGACTGTGCCGGCAGAGCCACCCCTGCATCCCTTCACCCCGCCTCTCGGCAGCGTTGTGGCTTCGCCCCGCACCAGGGTGGCCCACCTGGAAGCCTGCTCTGCGTCTCCCGCCTGCCGGGACTCGTAAATCTTGTGGCTAATTGCACTGCTTGGCTGGTTACTGACCTGCGCCGGGGCTCGGAGCCAGGGCTCCACCGGCCCTTGGCAAATGGGGCTTGGGTTTTGTCCAAAAAGTGTCAGTGGTGTTCCTGGCTCCTGCCGGGCCTTGGTTAATGAGTTATTGGTGTCCGGCTTCTTCCTCAGTCCAAAGGCAGCCAGGGAGGGTGGTCAGCGGCTGGCACCGTGCTCGAAGAGCGATGGCTCTGCAGCGATGCAGAGAGATAAATTTGCATTGTAAATGATAGGAAAGGTGAATGTGCTGATGGCCTGCTCTCTGGCTGCACAACCTGGAGGCGTGCTGCGCACCCCCGGGTGCCCCCCGGCTCGCACCGAGCGTGCACACAGCCTTCGGGCAGAGTCAAGGCAAGGTGACTAAAAAGGAACCTGGCCTTGGGAGTGAAGGCCCCGCTCTTGCTCTCACAGCAGGTGGGTCGCCTTAGGATCACGTCTGCTGCCCCCAGCATCGAGGCGGGGTGGTGTTCGTGTCACCCGTGTGTTTTAAACAAGTAAACCCCCTGTGATCTTCAGGCGCCCGTCAGTCGCTGGCTTCCATCCTCGGGGTGCTCATCTGCATGTATCGGTCCCCTCGGTTCACTTCCATTCATGAACACGACTCAGAAAACTGCTGCCCTCGAATTGTCATCGTTTGAATGTTGTCGGCTAAAAGGAGTGCTAGGTGCAAGGAACGCCTGAGAAGGGTGTTAAATACAGCCCGCTCTGCGTTTGCTGGTCTTACAACAGCGAACAGCGTCTGGAGCAAGAGCTTTTAGGGTTGGCCAGGCTCCGGGACCGTGGTGCTGCCAGCAGCGGGCTTCGGGTGCGAGGCCGTGACAGGCCTCCGTGAGCACAGCCCAGCAGCCGCATCGCTGCCGGGGCTCCTGCAGTAAGAAGCACCAGCAGCAGTTCTGTATCCGTTTTTCTTTAACGTAGAACGAGTTTTGCGACCAGGGCTACGTTAATCGCGTTTTACTTCTTTCTGTTAACCCCCATCAATATCTTGTAGTCAAGTGTGTTCGTTCATTTATTTTCCAGCGGTAGCGTGGTGGAAGGGAGACCGGGCCGCGAGGAGGCAGTGAGAACGTGCTGGCTTCACACGCGGCTGGGAGGCAGCCCAAGGGAACCAGCCCCACGTGGCTGCGTTCTCAGGAGGGGGAGCGGAGCTGGGCGGAGGGGAGGCTTGAGGAAGGTGTTCGGGGGTGGGCGGCTCAAAATGCCCCAGTCCTTGTGATTAGGATTAAACCCCAGGTGCTCGCTCCTCTTTGCTTTGGCTTTCTTGCACTACTTACAGTTGTTTTACGCTGTTTCAGGCTCGCTGCACAAATAAGATCCAAGCAAGGCGGACAAGCAACAGGGCAGCCTATGTAGGTGAGTGTCCAGCACACACTCGCTCCTTTCTTCCTTTGCAGGACACCAAACAGCGCGGCGAGGCCCAAACCCCTGTGATTGCAGTTAATTCTGGAGTAGAACAAACACAAAACACCCTCTGCAGAGGGAGGGCCCCAGCGTGTGGCACGTGCCTGCCCGTGTTCCTTGGGCTGTGGCCGTGCTCCGGGCAGCGCCGTGCCAGCAGTGGGTGCTCCTCCACCATAACCCCCAGCCGACTTTGCGTTGAGCACTGGGGCAGAAACGCTGTTTTGAAAGGGTTGCTTCTCCCACGGAGGCTAGGTCTTCCCTTGGGGCCACCTCAGTTAGCAAGGGGTGGCGTGGAACCCTCCGTAACTTCGGTATTTGTTGAAGTGCGTTCGTAATTATCCCTTTTCTCAAAATAACCCCTCGGATAAATTCCTGCAGCCAAGCCGCTCGCGTGCTGCTTTGCACCCCTTTAGTGACTTTGACCCGGGAACCTTGGAGCTCTCTGCCGAGCATCTCCCACCCGCCTCTCGGCTTTATCTCTCTTTCAGACTAAAGAATTCGCTCAAGGTCACGCAACCTGCGGCCGGGCTGCATCTCGTGACTCCCCGTCTGGAGCTTTGACCGCAGACCTTTCCTGCTTTACATGCGGTAAGACCAACTGATTTTGGCACAGCCCACGTCTCTCTGCACGTTCCTGTAGCTCGTTTTTGTCTTTTTCTCTTGTGCACAAGCGGGGCAGTGCTGCGCGGGGAGGAGCAGCTCCCTTCCCGGGGGAAGGTGCGCCCCCGTTTGGCACGGAGCAGGTTGCCTTTCCTCACGGCATCACTGGTGACTTGCAAACAACACTTCTCTGATGTCTTTCAAAGAAACCTGGATCTGGAAGTGAGTTCTCATGGCTTTAATTTATGCTGAAGATATAAAAAGTCCAGGCAGTAAAAACACAGAGGAAAATAAAAGCAGGTTTTTCCACTGCTCGTTTCCCAACGAGTAAATTGGGCTTGTCAGAATCACGTGCTGGGAGGCTGACTTGGAAATCCAACGTAGCTGCGGCCCAGACTCAGTCAGCAGGACTGTGCTGGGCTAACTGGTGAAACGGAGCCGTGAGGGAACACGGCCTTAACAGAGAGCCAGAAGGCCAAATGCAACTGAAGATCTTGGCAGCTGTCTGTTTTGCATTTCAAATTATTTGGGAGGTTTTATGCATTTTAGAAAGACTAATTAAGAGATCGGCACTATTGTTTGTAATTTTTTTTAAAAAAGGGGGATTTCCAGGTGAGAACGTTCTCGCGCGCAAATTCCCTGCAGAAGCAGCAGGCTCCCCACGGCGAACTGCAGGCCAACTGCAGCACTTGCTCTGAGAGTTTGTCATTGCTGTGTATTTCTTGTTAAAAAAGTGATTTAGAAATATGCTGATGTGTGCCATAATCCAAACAAACGGAACAGGATTGAGGCGGGCCAGTCCCCCTTACACCACTCTCCTCTCCTACACCTCTGCCATGTCAGGCCCTGTCTCCGTATTTACTTCGGGCTCACCTCACCTGTAAAATCGGCGCGTGTGCAGGCCGTACAACAGAGCAGCCAGTTCTGCACAAAACAGGAGCTCCTGTGCCCAGCAGAGACGAGGCTGGGGCTTCTGGGGCACCTGCGTTGCCTCGATCCCTCCAGCTGTTGGTACCATGCAAGGAGTTGATGCTCTCCACTGCAAACACCGTGTGCTGGGTGCTGCAGCTGCCGTCTGCTTTAGCTTTTCTGTGCATGGTAGCGCGATCCTCGAACGCCCGAAGGGGTTGTTAGCATCTGGGGAGGATCTTACTTCCTTTTACCAAAACCAACCTTTTTTTTCTATTATATATAAAACATTTGTCCTGCGATTGTAAATCTGCCCTGACGCCTGTGTAACGATTCAGCCCAGGAAGCCACTGATGCCGTTCCCAGCAGTGGCAGCAGGCAGGGGCAGGACCCCCAGGGTTTGCATCAAGGGAACTGGGCTTGGGGCAGCACCACGCACGAGTGCGCTGAGCCCTCTTCTTACAGGTAGAATGGGCCAGAAAGCCTCTTCAGTCCACGCTGGGTTCTGCTCCTTACGCTGCTGTTAGAGGAGGGCAGGGTTCAGCTGTGTTCCCGCTCACCAAGGTTTGTTTCCTGCTGTGTCTGGCAGAAGGAGGAGGCTCAGCCGCTGCGTTCCCCTCCGCCAGGCGTCTCGCCCTGCTTTCCACTGGGTGTCAGTGCGGCCCCGCGCAGGGCTGGGCGCCCGTATGTCCGTCCGTCCCCCTGTCTGTCCCTCGGGCAGCCCCACGGGAGCCGTGCTGAAGGTGCTGCTCCCTCCGCCGAGCCACACAGCCGGCTGGAGGAGGAGTGCTGGACACCTCCCCTCCTTCGGGTGCTTTCTGTTTAGGGCTGCAGCTGCGACAGCGTGGCCTTTGGAGCTGTGGATGGGACGAGCAGCCCTGCCCAGGAGGTGGTCAGGTAAATGCTGAGGGTGTCAGCAGGCTGACGGATGGAGGAAGCTGTTCTCCCTCCCCTTCCTCCGCACCACGTCTTCCCGTCGTGTACCACACATGGTACACATCCTGGCTTCCCAGCTCTTGATCAATCCGTGCTCTGCTCTCAGTGCACGGAGACGCCGCAGGCTCCAGAGCAAGCCCTGTCCCCCTCCAGGCGTGCTCCAATGCAAAGCAGCAAGTGATTTGGCTGACAGTCATGCCAGGAGTACTTCCCTCAAGAGGTTCTTCCCTCGAGGACTTGTAAATTAAAAAAAAATCAAGGCCATGAAATACACAAGCATAGAGAGCTGGGGATTTTTTGACACTTGGGCACAGCTACGTTCTGTACACTGCTCTTGTCGCGCTGTGGTCTGCCCTCAAAACGGGGTTGTTGATTTCAGCCCCCAGCTGTGGCCTTCGGTGCCAGCACCGGGCTTCTTGGCGAGGGCTCACGGCTGCTGGCATCGGCAAGTCGGAACAGACGCGGCGCAGAGCAGCCACGGCTTCCCCCAGGAAAACCAGCCGCAGCGTTCGAGTCCCGACCCGGCCCGCAGCTTCCAGGCTCCCACGCGGGTACCTGGGCGCACGGCACGTGCTGAAGCGCTCGCAGCGCACGGAGCCTGCAGCAGCTGAGTCCTCAGGGCAGCGGGCTGTGCTGCAGGGCACGCCGGCTGCGAGCCTCCCGGGGCCGGAGAGGGAGCGAGCAAAATCGCTGACCTCGGAGGCAGGAGCGAGCTCTGGCCTGGAGAGGCTGGGGAGGTGAGAGGAGAGGGACGGCTGGATGTGGGTTTGCCTGGCGTGTTCTTACTGAATTGCCTTGCAGAGCTGCAGCTGAGGGCAGCGGGGTGAAAGGCTGCCAGGGAGGACGGTGCTGGGGGTAAGGTCACCACGGCTCAAATCCCAGGCACTGGCCGAGCCTCCCTGGGGCAAAGCACCCGTGGTCGGCACCCCGCAGCGGTCGGCACCCCGCAGCGCGTGGTGCTGTGCGGGCTGACACCGCGGCAAACCCGCGGCTGACCGCAGGAAGGCTGTGCGCACCTTGCATGCCTTGAAATGCCACAGTTCTTACCACTGCCAGTCTGTGTTGGGCTTAATCTCCTTTACTGATCTGCAGTTTTGAGTTACCCGGCTTAAAACCTCCTTTCCTTCCCGAGGAGCAGCAAGGAGACACCCGCCTGACCCTCGGCTGCGGCCGAGCTGCCTTTACGTAACGCGGGTGGCGCGGGGCTGCCGGGCCCGGCCGGGCTCTAACGGTGCCGGTTAATTACATCGAGCTCGGCGGGTGGCCCGGCGCTCCTGGAGCCAGGGGAGTACAAAGGACAGATTGGGCTTTAATTATCCCGGCTGGAGCTCAGCCTTGATGCCCAGCTGTGTACCTGCCCTTGTTCTGAGCGCCTGCTGCATCTTAACCTCCTTGCTGACAGCCTGTGGAAAGAAGTAGGGCAGTGCCTTAAAAACGGGGTTTTTGGAGGGAGGAGAGGCAGCTCCACCTGGCCGTAGCCATTTCTGTTCTTACTTAGTAAAAAATGCGGCTGGTGGTCGTCCCTCTCCCATAATAACTTTATCCCAGACCCTCGCTGCGTGCTCAGAAGAGCTTGTGGCATTTCTGTTCATGCAGTGCCCTGGGCTGTGTCCCTTTGGAGGGGAGTACGGACTGGGAAAGTGCTCTCCTGGGACAGGTAATGCCATCCTTTCGTGGTGGAGGAGCCGAGAAGCAGGAACCTCCAGAGCAGGGGGTAGGGACTGGTGGAAGAGGGCAGGAGATGACCACGAGCTCACGGCAGCGTGTGCCATGGCACGTGGTGGGCTGCGGGTCTGGAGCTGAGTCCTGCTGGAGGTAATGGCTCCTGCAGCAGAAGCTGATCTCTGATCTTCCAGCAATCCATCCGGCCACCCCTTTCTGCTCCTGGAGGCTCCTCGTATTAAGAAGGGGGAACTCAAAACCGCACAGTGTGCTCAGGGCTGAAAGCAGAGAGAAGCCCGGGCTGGGCGTGCCGAGCCGCGTGCTCTGCCCTGTTGGGCAGCTCGTGGCATTGGGGTTTAGACAGCAGCACCCTACAAGAAGCCCCGCAGCCTGAGCCGTTGGCAGCGGTTTATTTAACAGGGAGGCTGCCGGGGACTCGGGGAAGCGGTACGGGAGCTGACCCAGTTGTTGGCAGATCTCTGCAGGAGAGGTTCGGTAACCCTAGGAGGGCCATTAGAGTAATGCTGCTCGCTTGTTTGGAGGGGAGGAGATACAGCAGGTTAATTTTCTAATGTTACGTGTTTTTGAAACATCTAATTTATTAATGCAGCTGGGCGGTCGGGAAAATAAGCACGGGAACTTTGGTAACGAGGCCGTTCGTTTAGGAGAGGAGAGGGCACTCGGTGGCAGAGGCTCTGTGCTGGGGGCGCGGGGAGCAGAGGCAGCACAAAGCCTACGGCTGCCAGCGAAACGGGAGGGGGTGTCCTGGCTTGAGCTCTGCGGTGACTGGTTTTAGCCTTGTGGCTTTAAAACTGAAATGCCAAAATCAGAGGGACCGGCAGCTGTGGAGCTACCCCACTCCTCGGGGTGCATCCATTACGTGTAAATAACAGATTGCTTTTTGTTTGTTGGGCCATCAGCACGGGTGCCAGCTCCTGGAAATGCCCGTTCCACCAGGACAGAGGCCTCTCCAGGTGGGCACTGCTCACAAACCACCGGGGGCCGTGGGGCGGCAGCGGGACCGTGCGGGTGTGCGGTGAGGCGCTGCCCGGAGGAATGGCCCTGTGCCTTCCGCTGGTCCTGCCGCTTCCCCTTGCTCTCCCGGCACCCCTCTCCCTGCCAGCGCTGCTCAGGGACAGGGTCGTTCTGGGTTTACGAAGCTCTGCTTTTGTGTCCGCGGTGACCGCCCAGCGTGTTCCTGCGTGAGCCTCCCCGGCTAGCTGGGCTGGCCGTCACCGACTGGAAGTGGAAGAGGCTCCTTCGTGTGACTCACAGGTCTGCGGGGTTAACGTGCCACGGCTTTTGCCTCGAATTCCTGGGAGCATTTTCACTTTGATTGCATCTGACAAATAAGGTGGAATGCATTCAGCATGCACCTCCGGCCCCTTGCCACTTCCAGCGACAGGCATTCCCAGTAACTTGCCCTTTCCCAGCAGTAAAGCGAAGCACCTGAAGATTAACCTTGTGAACAGGTTACGACTGTTCGGGATCGATGTGTGTGTGTCCTCTCCAGTACATTGCGGGCTGGATCACCCAACACGCCTGGCAATACTTGGGCGCTACCCACGCTGGTGATTCAGCACGCCCAGTGCTCGCTGGGGGCCACGTCTCCGTGATGAGCACCAGCCTGGCTGCAGCACGGCGCAGTGCAGGGCCTGGCCGGACGGGAACTGCGAGCTGGTCGTGGTGTGCACAGCCTTTGGGACGCCACACGTCCCCTCTCGTCCTGGTGCCTGCAGCACAGCCGGACTTTGCCCCCCGGCCGGAGCTGCTCCCCGCGCGCCATCCCCGCCCCGGCGCTGGCTGACTCACCGCGTGGCTGCCTCGCCTCCTGCCTCTCCGTGCCTGCCTCCGATTAGGGCTGGAGCAGGCTTGCAGCGCTGCAGGGCGAGCTGCTGCCGTGCAGACAGCCCTGCCTGCCTTCCTGCCTGCCTTCCTCCCGCTCGGCAGGCGGCATCGACGCTCACCTGCGTGCGCCCCGGGGCTGCTCATGGTGCGCAGCCCGGTGACAGCGTGGCCACGTCCCGGCCCCAGCAGCGGCTCTCAGCCTGCGTGTGCAGGGTGCTCCTGCCGCACCTCCCGGTGCTGCTGCCCCGCAGGCCGAGCACTGCAAGGAGCCTCCCCTCCTGCTCCTCTTCCCCGATTTTTGCTTTGGGAATTTTGCTTTGGGAAGCGAGGGGCTCGTGGGGAGGGGGCAGCCGAGATGCAGGTGCTGACCCGGCTGTGGCAGCAGCACAGCCACCTGCTGCACGCTGCCATGACTCAGCTGCCCAGTGCCCTGCCCAGGGGCACGGGGGGCTCCTCTGCTCACATTTCTGTAGCTTTGCTGCAGCTCTCCCCGGGCAGCTGCACGCAGGACACCGGGACGGGCATGCCCAGGGTTCGCGCTGCAAGTGCGGCGCCTTCCTGCAGCCACCTGGAGCCTCGTCTGCCGCGGAGCACTTGCTTGGCGCCGTGATCTTTGAACTGGCACACGTTTAAAGACTCTGAACTGGAAAAAGCACTTCCCCCGCTCACCCCGGCGTTGGCACTCGGCGTGCGTGCAGCATTTGAACCGGTTCTGCTCCGCGCCTGCCTCCTCCCGGCTGCATGCACCAGGAAAGCAGCCAGGAGCCCAGGAGGCGGCTGCTCAGCGGCCACACGGATCAGGGAGACTCATGAGAGTGCTTTTACTGGTTGTTCTGGGAAGTAGGATTGCAATGAGACCCGGTACCAGTGATTGCCATCCCTCCAGCCTGCGTGCGAGCAGGAGGCATCGCTCGCGCCTTGCGACCACCGTGAGCCAGGGCAGTCCTCCCGCGTCCTGCCAGCACAACCGCTCCTGGCCCACGCTCGGGGAGGCTCAGAAGCTGCACCGTGCCCTGCTGGTGGTTCCCCGGGGGCTGCACGGGGCTGCACGAGGCAGCTGGGGGCTGCGAAGCGTGGAATACCTGTTGGTACGGCCCTCGTGGTGCTTCTCGCTGCTGCATCACGAGCTGCTTAACCCGAAGTTAATCGTCTGAGCTTAGTTAATCATTTAAAGATGTCTTTAATGGATACGAAGTTGGAGTTGTTTTCTCCAAGTCAGCCGGTGCGATTCTGGAGGCGATTCTGGGTACGCGGGCGGCACCAGCGTGGTCGGCCCCGAGCCGGAGCACTGCGGCCCCCACGGGTTGTTGATAGCACAAAATGCTGAAGGGTGCTGGTGCAGAGGGTGCTGAGCGCTGGCTGCAAACAATCCTCGGCCAGCACAAAGCGCTGAACTTGCCTGCGCTGCTGTCGGAGGAGAGCTGGGGGATTCACGGGGCAGGGATGGGGATGAACGTCCCCGCACGGAGGGGAACTCGGGCTTGGAAATCTGGGCCGAGCAGCCGGGCAGCGAGGGCTTGTGCCAAAAGGGGCTTGGTGCACGATAGTGCCCTTCTCAGCAGGCACGAGGGGTGGGTGGAAAAACCTCTGCAGCCCCGGCCAGGGGGTGAGAAACGTGAAGCCGGCGAGGAAAGGCTGCGTGCAGCCCTGGGAAGGTCCCGTTTGGCTGCGTTTGGCTCAAGTCTCTGTAACGCAATAAATGAGTCAAGTGCAGCACCACGGAGCTGATTATTCTGGAGGATCTGTGGAAAAAGCTTGGTGCCCGTGTGCAGGGCCTGCTGCAGAAAGAGCCAGCGGTCTCACGAGGCAGGAGGCCCAAACCCGCTGCTCCTTGAACTCCTGGGCACCTGGGGAACGTGGCTCGGAGCAGCCAGCACAGCCTTCATCTCAAGGGTTTTGCCTCTCGGTGCCCGGGCTCTCCTCGCCCCATGCTCCCCAGTCCCTGCGTGCTGCAGGCTGGGGACGTGGCTGCGGGAAGGAAGGACAGAAAAGCACCCGCGGAGCCGATCCACCGCCACCTCGCTCAGCCACACGCGGAGCCAACGCTTCTGCAGGAGCTTTATGGCAGAGCACGCGGTGGGGTCGGGCTGCTCAGGCTGTGCAGGAACCCCGATGTCCTCCCAACGGAGGACACCGGGCTGGTGCTTTGCCTTCTTACCCAGAGAAGGAAAGTCCCAGGCTGCTCTTTTTTTTTTTTTTTTTTTTTTTTGCCTGCTGCGCCTCCGTACATGGCCATATGGGAGCAGACGGCAGCTGGCGGTATTTCTGTGAACTTTGGCTGTTGTTTGGTGTGTGCGTGGTGGGGTTTTTTTTCCCTCGGATGTGTCACAAAGCTGCTGCAGACCTGAAACAGCCCAGGCAGATGGGGCAGGGCAAGGGGGAGCCTCTGCCCTTCCTCCTGCTGCTCCGGTCGGGGGAGATGCTGCACGGGGACCCGCTGAGCGGCGGCAGCAGCGCCGTGCGGGAGGGCTCCGTGTGGTTTTCCTGGGGGTTTCTAGTGCCGGACTAGCTGACACTCAGCTGGCAGCTCCTGTCGTGTAAAATAAGAGAAAACGCTTTTTTTCAGCCTATTGCTGTTTGCTGTTGCCTGGGCCGCCTGCTGGGAAAGTAACCCGCTGTCTTTCCAACAGAGCGCCTCCGGATCTCTGAAAATGTCTGGCAAAACGGCTAGCACCACCAACAACATAGCTCAGGCCCGCAGGACCGTCCAGCAGCTAAGAATAGAAGCCTCAATAGAACGGATAAAGGTGAGAGCACGTCCTTCCTCACCCCTCCTTTTCTCCTGTTTTGCCCCCGGTGTGATAAGGGAGCGCGTGTGCGTGGGGGCGCGCCGGTCGCCTCTTTTCCCCATTTGGAACTTGACCTTTGTGCTTCAGCCCAGGAAACCTGAACGCAGCCAGGTCTTGGGGCCGCTCTCAGAGGTGGCCTCGGGTACTTCAGTGTTTCACGGGCTTGCAAAATGGACCAAAGCAAGCCGTGAAATGCAAGTCAAAAGTGAAAAAAAAAAAAAAAAAAGAAAGAAAAGCGGGTATAAGCATCCAGTTGGATGTGTCGTGTTAATTGTGTGGCTTCGTTACATTCTTCCAGTGGCTGCAAGTTGCACCCGCACCTTTGTGTCATTGACAGGAAGGTCGTTGGAACTGCTTTTCTCTAACTCAAGGCACAAAAGAAGCCCGACTCTTTTCCCAGCTGGAAGGGACGGGATGTTGGGTACGTTGGTAGTATTGCCTGGATTTTGTCCGTTTGGCTTCTCGAGTTATTGCCCGGCCCCTCCTGGAGGCCAGCAGCACAAACCTCCGAGTGCACACGGCAACGGTACCTTTTCCCTGCCGGCTGCGGAGCGGCGGTTCACAAGGAGGGACCGTACGCAGCGTTCTAGCAAGTGTTAGTCATCTGAGGACACTTGGGTTTATTCTCCCCGGTTTTACAGGTGATAAGTTCCTTATTACAAACCTGCCGTATAGTTCGAACCCCTCCTGTTTATTTTTAGTCTTCTGCAGGAGCTACGTAAGAGCTGAGCAGTACTTTCACTGCTGCCACAACCTAACCCCAGGAGGAGCACGGCACCAGGATTCACCTTCTTCTTCTCTCTGCAGATAAAGCTGGCCCCGGCGTGACACCCAGGACCGTCTGGCTTTTGCAGGAAACAGGGTCTGGGCCCAAACAACACGTTGAGTGCCCAGCATCAATCTGTTCGTGCACAGGGCTTTTCCACCTCTGGGCAGCCCGCCTGGCCGTAGTGCTAATTACGGGGAAATACGTGGCCCTTTCATGGTTTTCTTCTGTCTTCCGCAGGTGTCAAAGGCGTCAGCAGACCTCATGCTCTATTGTGAAGAACATGCCAAGAAAGATCCGTTGCTAATGGGCATACCTGCCTCTGAGAACCCCTTCAAGGATAAGAAGACGTGCGTTTTGCTATAGGAGCGCTCGCGCCACCGCCGCTCTGCGACGCGGGGCAAGCCGCAGGCAGATGTATAGACAAATAGCCTGTAAGGTACCTGCTAGTAACTCTTCTTTTTCCACGTGTATCAATGATTTCTTAAGCCTTCTAAAGCATTTCCTCTGTTCCCGGTCTTCATTAGGAAGCAGGTTTCAAGCCGAATTAACTGCCCTCTGGGCCGAGGGAGCGGGGTCCTCGCCGTGGGCCGGCGGGCGCGGGGCTGGCTGTGCTGTGAGAGCTGCCCGCGTGCCTGGGGAGCCGCTCTGCTCCGGCCCCGCTCCCGAGTTCCGCAAACACCACCGAAGTTGCCTGGCTTTGCCGACAGAACAGGGACAGGTTGGGAATCCCAATCAAACATCATTTATTTCAGTTTTTTAAATCGCGTGCATGCGCAGAGCAGGGAGCGATGCCTGCCTGGGTAACGCGCAGCCGTGCACTCGTGCACATACACACGTCCAAGTGCATTATTTAGCAACAGCTGCCTTGAAAACCATTGTAGCAACTGCTGGCGAGCTCCAGCGACTCATGCCTACGTCTCTGTTACGCCTCTTTCTCTTGACGAGGTTTTGTAAGTGTAAAAGCGTCAGGAGTCAGGTGTCTGAGGGGTTTTTCGTAGCTCTTCAAGAGGAGCTGAAAAAGCAGAGTTCTCAGCTTCGGTTCGGCTCAGTTCTGCTTTTCTGCTTTCTCTAATTAAAGCTCTGTGTTGGTATTAAAAAAAAGCTGCCAGAAGAATCAAAGGCTGCAAGCTCACGTTTCCCTGGCCTTGTGGCTGAGGCAGAGGTATGGTTCTGTCGCTCCTAGCCTCCTTTGTGTTTCGTACAGGGGGGTCAGAATTTGGCTCTCTTTTAAATTCCTTGTTAGAGGGGAAAAAATGCCAAACTGTATCCAGATTGTGCTTATGCAAATATAACTGGGGAGCCTTTCCATCAAGTAAGTGATTTTATATATATACATAGTAAAAACCTCCTTGTGTGTGTGTGTGTATAAACTTTAGTAGGATATTTATACAAACATTGCATATTAACAGAAAACTTCGAGGGGATTTGAAATAATCCCTCCTTCAGCTGGCTACCAGTGTTCTTTGTCTTTCCCTGTAGCCAGTGGCTCGGAGGCTGACGTCCTGTTCTGCCATAACCACGCATTTCTGTAACGATATCTGCAGAACTTATTAACCACTTGTAATTTACTGGCTTACATTGCCTATTTGTCATTTCTATATTAAATTATATACGCACCGTTGATAATATATTGAGAAATGATGCCTTTGTTTAACAAGCCTCTGGAACCAGCAGTTCACAAAGCCGAACACAAGCTGGCCGTAGGAAAGCCGTGCCGCTTATTCTCTGCTCACCTTCAAATTATTTTTACAACTATTTTCCCAGTGACAGTTTCAGAACAGTAACGTAGATCCACGCTGAGGTTTTTTTTGACTCTCATTTTATAAGGCAGCTAGTTGAGAACAGCCCTTGGCTGCGCGTGGGTGCAAAGGGGGCCTGAGCAGGTCGGGGGCGAGGGGAGGCTGCCCGCAGCAACCCATGGCGTGTCCAAACTCCCCGCCCCAACCGAGGCAACCTCTGTAGCCACAAAGATGACTTCAATGTCGTGTTTTTTCGCCCCGCTGGGCTGCCGGTGTCTGCCCCGCACCTGGAGCTGTGCAGCCCCCTCGTTCCGCCTCACCCCCGCTGCACGAGGCGCCCGACCTTGTGCTTCTAATGAAGACGTTTGGCGTGGCGCTGCTGCCCCGGGGGGCTGCTGGCCCTGGGTGCCTCTGCCTACGGGAAACCCATCGTGTCCTACAGACCTGCTCCCTGCCGGGTGCGTTTTGCTGCTGCTTCACGCGATTTTGAACCCTCTGCAGCTCTGGGGCGAAGATTTATCTCAGAATCTCCTTCGTTCTTGCTTACGCGTTAGAAGGATTGTCTGCGGGTGCGATGCGTGGTCAGAGACACGGGCTTCACAGCACCGTGCAGGTTTTCCTTCGGGTGCTTCTCAGTGCAGGCAGGCCACCTGAGAGTGACAGGCAGCCCAGCAGGGGGCTGCTTCTGCCAATTTGCTGCGTGGCCGTTCGGGTAACCTCTGTGTTTTTACCCGCAGTGCACGGGGGGTGTACGGCCTCCCGCAGCTCCGTCCCCACTTGTAACTCTGCTCTTTCGGTGTAGCTCCAGGGGAAGAACAGGAATTGTACCGTCCTGAGGGAATACGGACTCTTCATTGGTAAAATGAAGGAAGGAGAAACGAAGCCATTGCCATGGGCAGCAGCCGGGGGTTCTGGAGGGGCAGGCTGGGTGCTGCCAGCGGCTCTCAGTGGCTGCCCAGGGCTGAAGGGGAGGAAGGCGATCGCCCTCCCCCTGGCAGGGCTCGGGGCCGGGTCCTGGCTTCGTGCGGGTGTGAGCCCAGCGGAGCCTGCGGGTCACAGCCCCGGGAGCGCCCTGCTCCGGGGGGTGATTCCACTGCGGCTGCTCTATTTTTATTTTTATTTTAAATCAGTGTTTTACAGAGCCGTGGTAAAGCTGTGGTTCTGGTTTTCTGTTTGTTTTTTGTTTTTTTTTTGGGGGGGGGGGGGCAAATTTTTTCTTTCCTTCTGTTTCTTTGCTGTGCCCAACCGATCGGATTTCACTTGAACTCCTCGCTCTTGCATTGACGCATTTTGGTGTTGAGTCAAAGGTCCGGTGTTTGTTACAAGCCCAGGAAAGGAGGCTCTTCGGAAGCAAAAAGCCTTTAGTTTTACGTGCGCGCGTCTACCTAAATGCATATAAATATGTACATGCAGAGGGAGGTGGGGGTTCTTTCAGGAGCTGCCTCGCTGTTACTGGGTTTGTGAAAGCAGGACCTGAACCACCCCATGGCAAGGGGCTGGCACCGAGCTGCAGCCTCTGCTTGTCCTGGCAGGGGAGGCTAAAAGAAAGGCCTGGCGTTGCACCGCCAGGGAGCTGTGGCCCGATGTCTTTTCCTCGGTACCCAAACTTGTGCTTCCCACGTAACGCGCCAGGAGGGGGCTGTGCGAATGGGTGCACGCGGAGGGGGCAGCCCGGGACCGGCGCCACGTTCGCTTTAGAAGTGCTGACGCCGGCCACGCGCCGTAAAAACAAAGCTAAAAAATAATGAGCTCAGAAAGCTCCCGTTTGGTGCAGCTGGACCCGAGCTGCGTGGATGCACGGAGGGTGCAGGGGCTGTTCCCAGCGCCTGGACCGGGGAGAAAATAACGCAGGGTCGGTGTCCCAGCACCCCGAGCCAGCCTGTGCCGGGGCTGCAGAAACCAGGGCACCTCGGCAGCCTCGATGTAGGTCACCGGTGTCCCCGGAGCCTCCCACCTTGGCCCCGGGCAGAGCGTGGGCGCTGCTCTGCCGGCACCTGCGGCAGCGGTGGGGGTGCCGCCGTCAGCTGCCCGGCTCCTTTGGGGCCAGGAGCGGGGATTTCTGCCCCGGGGAGCTGGGCTTTGTGTGGCGTGCGACAAGGAGAATGAAAGCAGCTGCTGGCGGGGGCCCTGCGTGCCTGCTGCCCTCCCCGGCTGGCTCCCGAGAGGCACGGGGAACGAAGCCAGCAGGGAAGAAAGGGGCTGGCAGCTGGCGGGGCGTGCTGCGCCGCGCTGGGGCTGACGGCAGCAGCGCCGGGGGCACAGCGGGTAAAGGGTTCCTGCAGAAAGAAGCCGAGTTCCCCCAGTTTTCGAGAAGACTCACCCCCCCGCGGGGCTTTCAGAGCGTCCCAAGTGCTTCCTGGTGTTCAAACTATGCTTTTAAGTGGCGGTGTTGAAGAAAAATAAGCCACGTTTCCTGCAGAAGGCCGGCTGCTTTTTCATGTGCTGGTTTCGGGAGGGGCGAGGCAGGAGCCCAGGTGCCATTCCAGGACCAGCGCAACAGGACCGCGGCCGCCCGCCGAGCCCCGGGGACGGGGCGCTGCCGAGCGAGGGAAGGCAACAAAACAGCGCAGAGGATCCGAGTTTCAACTTTATTCCAAAAAGAAAAAAAAACCCACCCCAAAACAAAGCACTATCCACTTTCAAACAACGACGTGAGGGCGGCTGCTCTCAGCAGGCGCCTGTTAAAAGGTGGGGTTGGCCAGGACCAACTGCTCCAGGGGGGTCTGCTTACGAGACCGCAGAGTATAAATAACTTTTTTTTTTTAATCAATATCATAAAATAACTTACTATATATCTTAGCATTAAAAACTCGAGACTCAACCTCCCAAAATACGCTAAAAAAATCGGTTGTAAAGTGTGTCGATTAACCTTTGAGCTCTTCAGAGAGTTGAACCAGAACCTGCAAGTCGCACTTTAAGAAACCTCGAGGGGCGTTCGGCGGCGTCCTCGCTCCCGGGACAGGCTCCGGGCTCCTCCCGCGCCGCTCCCAGGCTCCTTCCCTCGGCTTCCCGGCCGCCGCGGTGCTCGTCCTCCGTCCCACGCAACACGCAGCTCATCGCCAGTCCACCCCCTCGACATTTTTATCCTTTTTTTTTTTTTTTGATTTTTTTTTTTTTTTAAAACCTTTATCCCACCCCCCCTCCCCTTCCCCGGCATCCTCGCGCGAGGGCAGGGGGAGTTTCCTTCCTGAGCTAAGTGCGAAAGCACGGAAAGCATCCCACCGAGCCCGGCGCGGCGCCGTCACCGCTCGGGGAGGTTGATGACCGGCACCCACTGGTCGGCGTAGCGTCGCTCCCGGCAGAAGCACATGAGCTGACTCAGCGCCGGGTCCTTCCACTGCGACGCGTGGGGGTTCTGGAAAAAAAGAGATGGGTCAACATGGGGAACGAAACCCTAAATCCAGGTAAA
>CM021704.1:29403478-29484425 GCA_011074415.1 Stictonetta naevosa | reverse complement strand
GGGGGGGCACCGGCAGCACCGGGAAACCCCCCCACCCCCTTGCACCCCCCCCCGGTCCCTACCTGCCGGCCGTGCGGTGCTCGCCAGGCAGCTCCTCCAGAGTCATAGTGCGGCCAGGGCAGCAGGGCAGAGGAGCTCCGCCGCCGCCGCCAGCCCCGGGGCCGCTCCCGGCCGCCCCCGCCCCGCCCGTCCCGGTCCGGTCCGGTCCCGGCCCCGCTCCCCGCGCGCCGCCGCCGCCTCTGCGGACAAAGGCGCCCCGCGGGCGTTGTCCTGCCCGCGCCCCGCCAACCCGCGCCGCCCTCATTTGCGTGCGCGCGCGCCATTGGTTCATGCAAATGAGGCCACGCCCCTCCACCCCCCGACCGCCTTTCGCCTCCGCGGGGTGAACCCCGCGCTGCCGCCCGGCTGCCACGGGAACCGGAGCGGCCGCCGCTGCCGATTGGATGCGGGGAGAAGGGGGCGTGGCCGGTGGCTTGGGGCGTGGTTTTGTGGAAGGGGGGCGTGGTCGGTGGGAAAGGGGCGGGGCCTCCGGCGCGCCACCCCGGGGAGCGCGCCACGGGCTCCTCCTTGCTGCCCGGTGCCTCCGGGTCCTGCCCGCTCAGCTGCTGCACCGGGAGCCTTCCTCCTCCTCCTCCTCCTCCTCCTCCTCCTCCTCCTCCTCCCGGCCTGCGCTCCCCTCGCGGCCCAGCCCCGCAGGGCCCCACCAGGTTTTGGCAGTGGGTGCTGCAGGGGCAGCTCGCGGCCCTGCTCTGCGGCTGCTGCTGGGCGCCCGTTTCCCAAAGCGGTGCCTGGGTAGGGCTGAGGCGCTGGGCTCGTGACCCCGGCACCCGGCTGGGACATGCTGAGCCCTGGGGGATGCTCAGTGGCTGGGACATGCTCAGCTCTGGGCGATGCTCAGCGCTGGGTGATGCTGAGCACCAGGTGATGCTCAGCACTGGGCACGCTGCCTGCCGTCACTTCACCAACCTTTCAGGGCATAAAGCCTGGCTCTGGCAGGGCTCTGCACAGCCAAACGCAGAGCCCTGGGGGCAGACGCTGCCAAATCCCTTGGGGGACTGCCAGGAGGGCGCCCAGAAGTGGGCCCCCGGTGGCTCCCGGTGCCCCACATCCCGCGGCGGTGCCCGACCCCTGGGGCGCGCGGGAGAAGCGCTCAGGTGGGGGCGGCAGATGGCAAGGCCCCGGCGCAACAGGTGGGAGCTTTGTTTGGTGGCCTCCGAATTAAGTCCGCTTCATTTGCCCTATCTCTAATGGCAACCAGAGCCCCAGAGCTCGCCGCAGATCAGATTATGCCCGCAGACGGGCTGGCGGTGCGGCTCCAGCACAGCTCAATCTGTCTGGGAGGGAAGCGAGAAGCAGCTGGGGCCGGTTTGGTCTCTCGCCGGGTATCAGCAGCTCCCTGACCGCCGGCAGTGCCCAGGGACTGTTTCCCTTTCCAGTTCTCCCGGCTGGAGGCAGGCAGGTCCCCGCCTCGCCCCTGCTGGGGCAGGTGCTGGGCTGTGCAGTGCCGGGGCCGTGCGGTGCCGGTCCTCGGGTGGCTCCCCGGCAGCCGGAGAGGCCCTAGCCCGGTGCCCCTGGGCCGTGTTTCCCAGCCGCCTGCTGGCCCTGGGTGGCTCTGGCGGTGCAGGGCGATGGAGGAGAGGCCTGCTCGGGGTCCTGTGCCTGCACCTGATGGGTGCTGCACGCACCGTGCTGCAGGAGGAGGTGCTGCGCCAGCACGGGGCAGGTGTCCTGCCCGTCAGAGCACCGAGTTGTTTAAGTTCTGGGGAACGAGACCAAACGTTCAGTGGTGTTGGTGAGGTGCTGACCATGCCCCGGCCTCGCCAAACGAAGGGGAGCGGTGGGAGCAGCGCCAGCATCTAGCACCCCTCGCTGCTCTGCACCGTCCCCGAGCTGCTTCGGCTGGAAGCGAGCTGCAAGGAAGGCAGGGAGAGGGGCTCAGGGGCTGACCCTGCTCCTGCCGAGTCCTGGCTGACACGGCACAGCCCGAGCCTGCGGCTCTGCTGGGGAAGAGCAGCCGTGGTGGGATGCGAGCCCGCCCGCAGCCGCTCAGCACCAGGCCTGCAGGGAAGGATGAGGCTGGCAGGGAAATAATGCCGAATGCCAGGCAGGGACAAGAAAATCAGGCTAGTTTGCTCACAGCAAGGGAAGTGATTCCTCATTACTCACCCACATCTGCAAAATACCCACAGAAGCATCCCTCTGCCCGGCCTGCCCTGGGCTGGGATGCCACCCGACGGGTTTGCCTTGGCCCCGAGCTGACCACGTCCGCACCGAACCCCCTGCCCCCGGGGCTGCCCCTAACCCTGCAGCTCCCTCTCCACCTGGCTCCTTGCTGGCCCTGCGCTCTCCTGGCCCCGTTTTGCAGCAATGTCCCCGGCCGCTCCCCGGTCCCTGCCTTGCTGCCGTCCTGCACGGGGCCGTGTCCCCCTGGGGCTGGCAGTGCTTCCTGCCCACCCCGCCGAGCCCCCGTTTCCCCCGGCCCTGCTCCGTGAGGGTCCTGGGCTTGGCGTTTTGGCCACCGTCACGCCGCTGAGCACCAAAAAGCCCCGGCAGAGCTCGCTCGGCGGGGCCGCGCACCCTGCCTTAGCACCGCAGCTCCCCTCCGCACCTGGCGGGCCTCAGGGGCGGCGAGCGCTTCTGCAAAGCAAACGCCAGCTTGCACGTCCCCCGGCTGCCCCGCCGGCACAGCACCGCTTGGTTTTCCCCGCAGCACCGCTTCCAGCGCCGTGAACCCCGAGCAGAGCCAGGCAGGGCCGGGGGGGCGCGGGACGGGGCGCGGGACGGGTCCTGCCCCGCAGGGTTAGCAGCTCCCGGCCCTGGCAGCACGCCGGGAAGGCGATGAAACGGCTGATCCAGCAAACCCAGCAGCCAAAGTGTGGTGCCTGGGTGCTGGCAGGGCTTGGCCCCACCACCTCTGCACGGGACGCTCGGCTCTGTCCTGAGCCACCGGCACTTGGCCGGGGGGTGAGCGCGGGGATTTGGGGAGCACACGGCCCAGCAAGCCGAGGCACGACGAAGCTGTGTTTCTGAACGGCGCTGGTGTGCTGGGGGCCGGGAGTGTGCACTGGAGGGGCAAAGTCCTGGGCATGGAGAGGGCAAAGTCCTGAGTATAGAGAAGGCAAAGTCCCGAGCGAGGAGGGGGCTTCACCCCCGGGCTGTGTTCGAGGGCCTGGTTCCTCACCTACAGCCCCGGGGCTGGTGACGGCTGTGCCAGGCCCTGCACTTGCAGCGAGCAGAACCCCAGGACGTGGGGAGCACAAGGGGGGGGCCAGGAGCGCTTCACACCTGCCCCATGCTGAACTCCCGATTTACTCCCTGCAGGCTCTTGGCATCCCTCCTCCCGCAGCATCCCCCAAGGCAGGAGCTCAGCACCCCCGCAGCACGGCAGGCTGCTCTGCGCAGGAAGCCCCTCGGGGCCCCTCCTGCCCCCCACGCACCTCCCTCCCCTTCAAGCCCCCCCGGGGCTCCCCCGGGACCCCCCCGTCCCCTGCCGCTCCCTGGGGACCTCCTGGCTCCCGCAGCGCCGCCCGGCCCCGAGCCCCCGCCGCCCGTGGGCCCCCCCTGGCGGCCGGCCCCCGCGATGGGGGGGGGGGGGGGGGACGCCGGGAGCAGGGCTTGGGGTCAGCCCCCGGCCCCCTGCCCCCTGCCCCCTGCCCCCTGCCTTTATCAGCAGCAGCAAGGCTGCCAGGGTCCGAGCCCCCGCTCAGTGTGCAGCGTCCTAACGAGCGCCATAAGGTGGTTGTTCTCATCATCATCATCATCATCATCTTTATTATTATTATTATTATCATTATTATTTTGCAGAAAATGCTCGTATGAAGAAAGGCAGCACTGCTGATGGGGTGCGGGGTGCCGGAGGCTCCCCCCTCTCCCCACGCAGCCTCCCCAGCCCGATCCCTCCCCGGCCGTCCCGCTCGGGGATGCTCGCACGTGGCGCCCGCAGCAGCCGGCCCCGCTGGGTTTATTTTCCTGTCTCGTGGGCGCTGCCAGCAGCTCCCAGCAGCTAATTAACCGGAGGATTTTTGCCTCTTTCTCTGCTCACCAGCAGGCTCCGGGCGGCAGGCAGGCGTTTCTCCCCGATGCCCCGCAGTTGCTCACTCACCAAGCGAGCGCCCGGTTGCTGCACCACGCTCGGGGAGAGGCAGTGCTCCTGCTGCTGGCACTGCCTGGGCGCTTTGAACAATTTCTTGCCTTTTTTCTTTTTTTTTTTTTTTTTGGCCAGGGCCTTTCTAAGGACTGCTGCACATCGCCCAGGCAGCGGGGTCGGGCACGGGGAAGAGCGGCTGTGACAAGTCCCTGCGTGGCCCGGCAGTGCTGGCACCCCAGAGCCGGGCCGTGGGCTCCTCTTTCCCATGGGAATCCCATCTGGGGTCTGGCCTTTCCCATCTCCCGGCTGGGCACAGGGTGCTGGTCCACCTGGGGAGCTATTCTTGAGCTGTCTGCATTTATATCGGGGTATCTGATACCTTTAGAGCTATGTACAAATGACGCACACACGTAGCAGCTGCACAATGATTAGATGTAACATGCACAACAAGAAGAACATGGCTGTGGAACGATATCCCTAAATATACAACATCTGATCTAGCACACCTCGTATGTGTTGGCTCTGCATCTGTACAGGAGCAGGTGAAGGAAGAAATGCTGGGGATGGGGGCGATGCTCTGCAGAGCTGCTCAGGAGACAGGGATGATGCTGGCACCGAGTGGCTCTGGGTTTAAGAAACCACACAAGGGCCGGCTGTGAGCTGAACGTCCCCTCTGACGCCCAGTAAGAGGAGATCCCCTTAGGAAAGGTGCCGCGGGGCTGGATGAGCTGGGCAGGGTGGGTGCCGAGGGGTGGGCAGGATGCGGCCATTCCCCGCGGCTCCGCGGCTGGCCGGGCGCGGGTGCCGTTCCCCACGTAGCCACCTGCTGCAGCCAAGACGTTAATAGCACTTTGTTCGGCGCCTCTTTCATCAGCGGCACTCGAAGCGATTCACAGGCGGTGATTTGGGTGTGCAGCACGCCCACGGTGAATGCAAATGCTTTTATTTTTTTTTTTTTCCTCCATTTTCACACGCGTGCGTGCTGGCGGAGAGGTGCCCGGGTAGCGAAGCGGGCGCAGCGCTGGGCACTCCGGTGTCCCTGCCGTGCATCGTGGACGGGCACGCACCCAACCCATCCGTCTGAATCCTCCAACTCTTCTTCCAGGCCTTGAAATCTGCCTCTGGAGACGTTTGTGGTCAGGCTGTGCCGAGGCGTGTTCCACAGGGGCTGGCCGGGACACGCGCCCCCGTTATGGCAGTGCGACGCCCCGCGCTGTGAACCAGGACCTCGGCCTCGGCACCGCTCGTATCGCAGCCGGCAGCCCCCGCGCTGCTCCTGGGGGTGGGCAGGAGGACGGCGGGACGCCAGCCAAGGGCTGCACCGCCCGGGCAGGAGCTGGGGATGCTCAGGATCTCTCCGGAGCATGCTGAGCCCAGGCCAGGCGGTGCCACCAGCACGTGTCCCCGGGCAGCACGTCCCAGAGCGGGCAGTGACCGATCCCACGGGACACCTCCCGCGTGCTTCAGCCCCCGTCAGCTCCCTGCCCATGGGACGGGGCCCTCTGCCCGGCCGCTGCGGCCAGGGGACCTGGGCCTGTGGTGCCTGAGATGGGGACAGGGAGGAGCAGGAGCAGGGAGGAAGCCTTGGGAGCTGCCAGCGGAGCTGAACATGCGACAACAGCCCCGGGCTTTGTTTGGGCTGCACCGGTCAGGCAGCCCATGCTGCTCATTAGCAGAGAGCCGGGGTAGTTCCCCTGCCTCTAATCACCCTAATGACTAGTTGTCTTGCCCATCTGCAGTAGAGGCGATGCCGTGACCTGTTTTCAGGCTGTTTGATCTTGTTCTCCCCGAATTTCCCCGCCGGGGCGAGCCTGCTGCCGCAGCATGCATGCTGGAGCACGTGCGGTCCGAGCGCGCCCAGCAGCGGCACGTTCGCCGGGGCCGGTGTCCCGGCTGCAGCTCGCTGGCATCGCCCCGAAACGCGCCGCGTGTGCCCTGCTCGCCTCCTGGGAGCGCGAGCCTAATTAGTGCGTGACAGCATCAGTATTAATGGCTCAGGCTAATCGCCCCGGCCTGACATCGGGCTGGAGGAGGAGGTAATGCCTCCTGAGCCGGGGCGCTCCTGGGCACCCCTGCCTGCCTGGTGCGTGCTGTGGCCGGGGAAATCCGCAGCAGGTTTAGAGGTTCCCCTTTTTGCTTCTTGGTGCCTTCACGTACGGACCGTGGGCGCCTCCGAACCACCACGGCCACCGCGGGCTCGGGCTGTTCCCCATTCCCCAGCCACCCGCAGCCCGAAAGCGCTGCATGTCCTCCCCTTGCTCCTCCTCCGGCTGGGAGGGCGGCCTCGAAACTCGGGTCTGCCAGTGGCAAAATTTGGGAAAACGCCCAGAAACGCACAAAGAGCAACGCCTTCTTCCCAGGAGCGCTGCGTGGGATGGCAGAGGGTTTCCCTTGGCCTCCCGATGCCGTGTGCAGTTTTTGATTTAACCGAAGAGAGCAGAGCAAAAAGGGCCTGGGGGTGGTGTGGGGGGCTGCAGGGGGCTGCGGGTCGTGCCCATGCACCGTCCTCATCCCCGCAGGGAGCAGCGCGTGCAGGCAGGGCTGGGCTGCGCTGGCAGGCGTTTGGGCTGGGACAAAGGTCCTGCAATCATTCTGCGCTGCTTTTTAGGAGAAATCTCGGCAGTGGGAGGGCGAGCTGCAGGGATGGGCTGAGAGAGCTTTTTCTATCACGATAAGCAGGCGATTTCTTGGGGGCCGGGGTGTGCCGCGCTCCCAGCGCAACCAGCAATGAGCCGGATGAGATGTTGGCACGGCGAAACCGCCAGGCCCTTTCTCTTTGCTCCACGGAGAGGGCTCCACGGAGAGGCAGCGAGGCCGGAGCCTGGTGGCTGCGAGGCTCGGTGGCCGCAGGCAGGCTGGGGACGGGGAGGGGAACGCCGCATGAAGCCGCGGGCTCCAGGGCCAGCACGCAGACAGGACGGGCTGGTTCGTGGCGCGGGGCCGGGCTGGGCTGCTGGTGGGGCTGGAAGCGGCGCTGCTGCACGCTGCATGGCCCAGCAGGCTCTGGGGGCCGTGCCGATGGCTTTCCCCAAAAGTGCACGGGCTGCAGGCTGCTCTGGTTCGTCTTCCAGGGGAAGGTCGCCGGCATGGTGCGGCAGCAGAGCACCGAGCACATGCTGCAGGGAAGCAGCGGCCAGTCCTGCCCCCAGACGCGGGCAGCACCGTTCCCTTTTTCCCCCTTGTGTTCGGGCTGCTCCCTGCACTCAGCCAGAGAGCTGATCCAGCTTGAAAATAATAACACGGACCAAAAGAAAAAAAAAGAAAAGCGGCCGTGGCAGCAGCAGCAGCGATGGGAAACTGCCCATGGCCGCGGAGGCCGGTTCAGCCGGCAGGGAAGAGCAGCTCTCTGCCCGGGCAGCGACCCCGCGGGCCCAGCGGGATTTGCTTTGGCTTGTCCCGGGCTTCGCAGCACTGCTGCCGGCCCTTTCGCTGCGGCACCTTTGTGTTCCCTGCTCCTTTCCCCAGTGACACCCGTGGGAAGAGCTGCCGCGGGTGCTGCGCCTGCTGCGTGCTCGGGCTGGGCTCCCATGGCACCGCTCGCCCCACGATCGCGGGTTTTAATTCCCGACAGGTGCTGCAGAGCCCCTGCCAACCTGCTCCCCCCCACCCTTGCTCTGCGGGTCTCAGAGGAAGGGGAAATGTTTTTTTTCTCCCCTTTTCCTTCTTCTGAGCGTGGGAGGGCAGCGGGGCCTCGGGGCGGCAGGCAGCGAGCAGTGCCGAGGGGCGCGCGGAGCAGGGCTGGCAGGAACGAGCCCCACGAAGGGGGCTGATAAAAGCAGCACTCGGGCTCCCCGACCTTCTGCTTCTTACTGTTCCAGGGCTCATTTTCTGAGCTAAAAATACCTTTTACCTTGACTGCTGTTAAGGAGGAACTCCCGCTTTGCAGGTTGTTTGGGATTCGAGGGAAGAAAGAAGAGGCAGGGCTCAATTAGCCCGGCTTAATTTACAGGCAAAGTTCTGTGGCTGCACGGCTTGTTCGCTTGTCTGGTGCCCATTTGCAGGACGGGCCTTTTTTACTTCTCCGTGCACGTACTTGGTGTTGTTATTCCCGTGTTTACAGCCCTCCTCATAATGACACTGCTGGTTTTTCTGCTCTGACAAAAAGCCCAGGGCCGTGCTGAAACGAGCAGAATATCCGGGAGGACAATGCCACGGTGCAGCTCGTGCAGTGCAGCTTTCCTGAGCTCTGCCGGACCTCTCCTGGTCATTCCTGCTGTCCTTCTGCTCGGCGCTGCTTAATTCTGGGACTTTATCCCATTCAGAACCCCTGGGCCATGAATCCACTAATGCAAACATCTCAGTAAAAAGTGCTCTGCGTTCCTGCTGCCTACTGTATCCACTGCGACGAGCAAGCAGCGGCGAGCATTAGGTGCCTCTTAGTTAATGCAGTGCGCTTTTAATTGCAAAAAAAATTAGACGGAGGTAGGCTGCTTGTTTTTCTTCCACCGTCTGCTATTTCATACTCGCCAGCACCCGTACTTTTCACCCACGAGAAGTGCCACAAGTAGGTCATTGTCACACTTCACCCCCCGAGCTGTCCCTGCTCAAGTTGTGCAACGCCGTAGAGCACCGCGTTTTGAGCGCTTGGTGTCTTCATGCAGCAGGTCGAAAATCCAGTGAAAACAAGTGCAGAAGAACTGAACAGAAAGTTGCTGGAGGTACGTTGTGGTGCCATGATTACGTGGTATGTGAAGTTTTTCTTACTGCTCTGAAGTCCTGGCCGTACTTGACTTTATTCAGAAGGAAACAAAATGTTTTCTGTATGAGAAACCGGAGCGCTTTGTACGGCCCGGGAAGGGATCCACCTCAAAGAGAGCCCGAGCAACCTCCTCCTGGTCGGCGTGCTGTGTGTTCTGCCGGGGAGAAAACGAGCAACATCTGGAGAAAACCAGCAACACGGCTTTGTAAATGTCCTTAAGCCAAAAAAATAGGAAAAACGCATCTCAGAGATGGAACAAAGACCCAAACAGGTTCTTCTCCCCCTGCCCTGAACTTGCTGCGTTTCTTCTTCTTGCTTAACAAGCAGACAGCCGACAGCTGCTGGCGAAGCTTGAAAATAGCCCAGGCGTGTAGCGTGTCCCAAAGCACGCTGAGCCTCTTTTGGTCAGGAGCGCAGCGGGGCTCCCTAGGTGGGTTATCTGTCGGCCGGCTTCGGGCAGGCGGCGCGGCTGCCTGCCCCGGCCAGAAATAGCACCCGCAGCCCGCTTCTGCGGCTGGTGGGAGCGCTGGTTCTGTGCCGGCCCTGGACAATAATGGATAAAACCAGGCTCTGCTCCCCAGAAGCCTAGCACTTCCATCCTGTCATTGATGCCAGCTCTTGGAAGTCGTCTGTGCATGTTTCAATTGCCCTCTAACGACCGCATCAGCAAACAGCGCTAACAAAATGACCGTCCTGAGACTGCCGTGCAGGGTTTCGGTGATTTGGAAGCAGTAACATAAAAGTTACATCCTTGATTAGAAGCAGAAGTGCCGTGTTAATAGTCCTTGGCTATTTAATTCCCAGGCTATGGCTGTCTGCGGTTCAGATTTTCAGGATCGATTGCAGTTGGGCATCACTGAGCGTGCACAAATGTTCCTCCGGCTGAAAATTTTGCCGTGCAGCCGACGTCAACAGAGTCACAAAGCCCCAAGCCTGGTCACCTGCCCTTCTTTTGGCTGGCTGTAGCATCAGCCCTGTCCTGAGCGCCCTGGAGCCAGGACGTGGGGAGCTGCGATCCCCCAGCAGCTCTGCTAGGCAGGAGCCTCGGCACCCAGCCGTGTGCAGGAGCACGGAGGGATGTGCCTGTCCCCGTACAACAGGCAGCTCTGTGAGCAAACCGTGCCCGTGGCCGGCAGCCTGCGGCATGCAGGGGAGCTGGGGCCGTTTCTCCAAGAAGCAGCGTGTCCTTCGCCCTGTGCTGGAAGCCAGCCCCGCTTGTCTGCAGCACCACGGCCCAAAAAATTGCAGGCAGAAAACCACCTTCTTTCCCCTGGCTCTGCCCACTGGTGTGTCCCCAGGAGAAAACGCCTGTTGGTCGAGCTTCCTAAGGGAGCAAGGCACGTCCAAACCGTCAGCCTCAGCCACCCTCCTGGTCTCCTTTGAGCTCGCTGCCCAGCAGATCTGACAGAGCACCAGCGATTCGGGAGGCCTTATCTTCCCGGGAGCCTTGTGGCTGGGCGCAGCTGATGCCCCCGCAGAAGGGCAACGCTCTGGACTCTGCGAGATACCAGCGAGCCCTCGGGAACCCACCCAGAGCTCGCCAGGTGTAGGCAGCCAGGCCTGTCGGTTCTGCGGCTCACAAAGTCACTCGTTAGACCCAACATTTTCTGCATTTTGTTTCTGAGGGCCGCAGCCTTTCACACCCCGTCGCGTTTCCTGTCTGTTTTCCCCACAGACCACAGCCCTGGCCAGGCGCCAGAGCCCTGCCTGCCCCCCTCGGCGGCATTTCAGCTCCGAGTTCCTCAGATGAACGTGGGCCCGAGGCCTTCCCAGCTGCTGTGTTTCTCCGGGGGGTGATGCACAACTGCAAAGTGCAGTCCTGACCAGGAAAGGCCGCAGCAGAGAGCCGCCACGTAAACCTCGGGGTTGGGATTCCTGCAGCGCTGCGCTGGGTGTGCCTGTCCAGCGAGGCAGAAGTGATCAATGCGAATGTGGCGATCAATGAATTAGCTTTTCAAATACGAAGGGCCTGAAAACTGGGCCCCGTGTGGCTAGTAATTAGGCCTCGTTATTGCAAATGCCCACGTGCAAGCGGACAGTGTGTGACAAAGCACGCGGCTTCCTACCATGCACCCTTCAACTTTGGTTTCTTGCTGTGTGGAATAAATGCATCTGGTTGTTGGTGATCATGTACACACCACAGCCGGTTTATTTCTCAGTTTATATGAAAATACTTTGAATCTGTTTTGTGTGTGCTTAATTCAAGGTGTGATGCAAAACCCATTAGGTTATAACTTCAACTGGTAAATTCAGGAATACTGAATATGTCTCGGCTTGCTTTGTCTATAGCAGGATTTCATTAGGTGGTTGGAAGACACTAGAGCGCAGAGCTCTTCTTATGGAACCAGTATGACAAGTGGAGGTGAAATACGCAAAGTCCTTGCAAAACCGACAAAACATAGCTGCTGTGACTTCCATTCGAGTGAAAAATCCTACGGGCAGGTGACTGAGCAATCCATTTGTGTAATCGAATGCCATCTTACAACCATGAAGCAGTCCATGCGATCTGGCAAGCAGCGCTTCAAGGCTCTGAGTGAGAATCCTTGTATTTTATTAATAAAATGCATGCGATGCAATGCAACTCAGTGCCCGTGACGGAGCAGGATGCTGAAATGGCTTCCAGCTTTTCCCAAAAAACTTCTGCCCTGATTTTTAATTATGTGCACGTATCATTTGGTGGTATTTGATTCATTCCAAAAGCAAACAGGCTTGCTTGAGGAAAATATATCGAGTTCTGAGGATTTAATTTGTGGTGATCACTTAAAATATCCCAGGAACAGCATGAACTTCTTATGTGAGAGATCCGGTGCTTCAGGAGGGGCTTCCTCAGAAATATTAGAAATATCCTTGCTGAGGATGAACATAATTATACAATCTGACATACAGCAAACAGTATTTTAGAAGGAGATGTCAAGTATGTGCCAGTTAAGTGTTTTAATTTTTAGGACGTTTATAATTTCCACTGAGTATAAAAAGAACTGATGACTAATTAGTACTGCTAATATTTACCATCTTGTTTTTCTGACAACTTGATATTGTCTTCTAATTGTATCTGCTAATTAGATGAATATAGATGTTGATGGAAGACGGAAATATTATACCTCTAAGCTCAAGGTAAATCTTCAAGGTTGTGAAACAACAAGTTTTATTGGTTATAGCAGCAAACCTCTTAAACCAGAGTTACTGAAGTTGCACTCAGTGACACATTTATCACAGTGCCGTGCTTTAAAAAGCCATTGAATGCTAGTGAAAGGGTCAGATTCACAGCTTTTGAGTGCAAAAACAAACACTATCTTCACAAGAGCAACACGTCCCTCTGTTCACTCGATCTCTTGACAGCAGCACTGCGTCCACGCTCCAGCTTGCCCGGCCACCACCTGCAGCATGTTCCTGTAACAATATTCACCCGCACGATGTGTGATGTTCACGATGTGCACAATTTTATTTTAAAATCAAACTCCCCCAGGGGGACACGGAGCGGTGCCGGTGCCAGCCATCACGGGGGCGAGCACACGGAGGCCTTGTGCACCCAGGGCGCCCGTGCCACCGCCTGTACCTGTGGCCTTCCTGTCACAAATGGTTTTTAGGGGGCTGCAGGACGACTGAGGGGACATTGAGCGGCTCCCTGAGTGCACGTCTCCCTCTGGACACACACGAACAGGACGCGTGGGTTCGTGACTGGCCACCTTGCCCTCGGGAGCGTGGGGCGGCCTAACGGCAACGGCGCTCTGCTGCAGCCGGCCCGGCTCTGAGCTCGGTATGTGTACGTCCAGGTGCTTAGTGGCACTTGTGCGGCACAGTGTGTTCAAAAGCGTGGTGGTTTTTCCAGATTTGGGGTTTGTTTATTGACAGGGCCTCGAAACTGACTAAATTAACCGCTGTCACACCAACTCTGGCGACACCCGCGTCCTGGCGGGCAGGGGCGACAGGAGCGGGCTGGGGCTGCCCATGAGGAGCCGCCCGCCACCCCCGGCAGCCCGGTACCGGCCGCGACGAGCTCCGGACCCCGCCGCCCTCCCTGAGACGACCCCCCCAAAGGCGCCGCCATGGCGGCCCCGCGCCCCTCCCCTCCCCCGGCCCCCCACACAATGGCGGCGCGGGGCACGCCGGGATTTGTAGTCCCGCGGGCGGGCGCGGGCGGCGGCGGGCGCGGGCCGCCTCCAAGTCCCGTGCGGCTCCGCGCGGGGTGAGGTGCCCGGATGAGGCCGGGCGCCGGAAGAGAAGCGCGTCTCGTCGGGGCCGGCCATCTTGTGCGGCAGCGAGCAGGGCGCGGGGCCCGGCAGCATCGCAGCAGGATCCCGCCGACGGGGGCCCATCATGCCCGGACACCTGCAGGAGGGCTTCGGCTGCGTCGTCACCAACCGCTTCGACCAGCTCTTCGATGACGAGTCCGACCCCTTCGAGGTGCTGCGGGCGGCCGAGACGCGGCGGAAAGAGAGCGGCGGCGGCGGCGGGGGCCAAGGGGGCGGCGGGGCCCGCGGAGGCCCGGCGGGAGCCCAGAACAGCTCCTCCGGCGGCGGTGCCGGCGGCGGCGGCCCGGGCCAGGCGGGTGCCGGCGGAGGTGCCGGCAGCGCGGCCAAGCAGCTGCGGCGGGAGTCGCAGAAGGAGCGCAAGAACCCGCTGCCCCCCTTCGCCGCCTCCGCCGGGGGCGCCGCTGACCGCCGTGAGGAGGGCACCGGGCAGCCCGGAGCGCCGCTGCGCAAGGAGGGTGAGCGGGGCCGCGCCGGGCCCGGGGGGCGCCGGGGGGAGCGGGGCCGGGGGGGAGGGGGGGCACGGCACGGGCAGGCCCCGCACAAAGGCGGCGGAGCGGGGTTGGGCTTTGGGCTTTGGGGTTTGGGGTTCGGCGGCCACGTGGGGGAACGGGGACGGGAACCGGGCCCTCGGCACCTGCTGGGGCCGGGCCGGGCCCCGGGAGCCCCGCGGGGCCGCCGCACGTGGCCGCCCGCGAGGCGCCCAAAATGGAGCCGGGCGTGGGGCTCGGCCCGGGACGGCTCAGGACGAGGGGTACGGGTCGGTACTGGGGGGAGCACGGCCCGGGACGGGGCTCAGGGAGCTCTTCAGAAGGTCTCACGCAACTGCTCTGCAGCCATGGGGACAGGAACGGGCTGTGCGCGCCCGCACGGCTCTGCAAAGCCAGCAGGCGTCTGGACAGGTGACCCAGGGAGTTCTGCCTATTTTGTGTTTAAAAAAGCAATCGAAGTGCAAATAGAGTAAATAACCAGGTTCTAGAGTAAATAAACGTGCTCTGGGCGAAGCGATGGCTGTGACAGGGCGCTGCGTGACAAGTGGTAGGTGTCGGCCGTCCACGTGCTCCCGTGGCGGGCATCGCGGCCTCGGTGCCCAGCGGGCTGCTCGGGGCGCTGCTGGAGTCCTTGGGATGTGTCAGAGCGTGGGGAAAACTCGGCGTGCGGGTGAGGAGCTGACTTGCCAACTGCAGTTCAATTCCCTGATCTTTGCAGCAATGCCCCTGGCTCCGAAGAACGTGGTGCTGCATGGAAGCGTGGTGGTGCTTTTGCACTTCCCACAGTGCCAAACGGCTCCCACCACGCCTTAACTTTTTATCTTCTGTAAAAACATATTACTGTGCAAAGCACTGCCTGGAAAAAACAAAATCCACTCTGCAACAAGCAGAAGTCGGGAGCTGCGTTGCAGCGCTCTTTGCCTATGGTTATTTTGTACTTTAAAGCGTGACACTCAAGAGTTTTTTCCCCGGAGAGGAATGCAGTAATTTGTCCCAAGTGGCAATTTACTAAGCCTGCGTCCTCTGTAAATGTTAGTCAGATACAGATTAATGGCGTTAGCCCTCGTAAGGCAAGCCTGAAACACGGGCAGCGTGTTTGGCCAACGCAACAGAACGTGGAGGGCTTGGTTTTTGGATAGGATGAGTTGTTCGTATTTACCTCCCAGTTCTCGTGTTTACTTTCAAGAAGCAGCACTACGTTACTGTGGAGAAAATAGCATTTTGTGGCTTGTTATAGTAATGAAACAGAGAAAATCAGACCTGCTTTTGCAGCAGCGTGTACGGAGCGCTGTAGTGAAGACTCTCCTGGATTGAAATTTGCTCCCTTTTTTTAGGGGACAGTTGTGACGTTTGTAAAGGTGTTGGATGCCGTGGTATCGATGGGGTTTGTGTTCTGAGTGAATATATTACTGTTCAAACTGCTGCCCTGCTCTGGAGAGGTGCAGATTAGTCTGCTAGTGAGTTACCAGTTCAAAGTTTTGGTGAGGCTCCCCTGGAACCAGGTTTTTCTGAGCACAGGGTGTTGAGCTTGAAATTCAAAAGCTGTGGATTGCTCATTCCAGTTCTGCAGCATGCCTCCCGTGTGACACCGGCCTGTTCGCTCTCCTTGCTAGGCTGTACCTCAGAATAAAATGGTCCCTCTCCGTTGCAGAGCTCTTCTCAGAGTAAATGGGAGTTTAACTCCCGTGTTTCTCTGGGGAGCGAGGATCACCTAGCAAGCAGTGCATGTCATGCAAACTTCATGTTAAGTACAGCTTGTAAGGTGAGGAAGACATTGTTCACTTGGGTGTGTTGGCTTGGATATCATTACAACTGTAACTTCTGTGGCCCCACCCAAGCATGGCATTGCTTGTTAGGCAGGAACTTCTTTGAGAATATTAAAAACTGGCTTTTTTTTAAATTTAAAAGATAGCTCGAACTTCTCGAGGCAGCCGCACTGGGTGGTGGTTCAGCGAGGTTTTTCTTCCCTGAACATTTTGGAAATATGGCAGCATAACAAAAAAGGAATGAGTGGTAGTGTTCTTCAGAAAGAGCTGGGTAACAGGCCTTTCGGGAGGTGAGTGGAAACGAAAGCTGTGTAAGGGCCTTCTTACACCCCAAAGTAAGCGCACAGCTAGGTGAGTCTTGGGCAGGGAGCGTGTTGGAGCATGTGTGTCGGTGTGGGGCAGCGCTCCACTTAGTGACCAGCCCCTTTTGTAGGGGGCTCGCTGCTCCTCAGGGTGTCCGGCTGGCCCCGTTGCGAGCGCACACCCTGCCCGGTACTCCTGCTGTCCACAAATGTTTCCAGGCAGCATGCGTTAGGATGAAGCAAGGTGGCTGTCACAGGGACGTAGTTGCAGTGAAGTTGCTGACCTTTTGGTGCATAGCAAAGGAAAAGCCTGAAAAGTACCCTTCAGGGAAAACCAAAACTTGTCTTGATCCTCCTCTGCAAGCTGGTCGCTTAACGCAGGTCCCTAACGTTGTGTGTGCTCTGGCAGGTCTTGGTTTCTACGGTATTGTAAGAGCGTAGACTTGTACAAAATGCAGCTTGATTGAAATGCTGCCTAAAAACGTGAATTAGAAGAGCTGAATGATGTGCAGTGACTTTTTATAAAGGTATTGTTCCCGTGGTTATGTGGTCACAGGGCTAGAAGAAAAACTGGAATTGAGCTTACGTTCAGGGTGTTAGAGCCAGTATCTCTCCCGGAGCAGCCCCGCATTCTGTTGATGTGTTTTGCCTAATGTTTCAGGGATAAGGCGCATTGGCAGGAGGCCTGATCAGCAGCAGCAGCAGCAGCAGCAAGGTGAAGGCAAGCCCATCGAAAGGAGACCGGAGCGGCGACCTCCTCGTGAGCGCCGATTTGATAAACCTGCTGATGAGAAAGGCGAAGGAGGAGAATTTTCCGTTGATAAGTAAGAACTTGTCTTGCGTGATGAGGAACTTTGTGATATTCTGGAGTGGGGCTGTCCTATCTTCTGCTACTTAGCTTAAAAAAAAATGCCATTTCACTCAAAGTTTAATAGATTGAATTGTACCTGTCAGTCACAAGAAGAGCCTGTGTCAAAATACTTCTCTTTCCTTTTGCATAATCTTACTTGCAAACTTGGCTCAAGTTCTAGGCCAGGAATCATGTAACGTGCGCAGTTCTGTTGGTTTAACAGAAGGCATGGCTTAAATCAGTAAGATACCCACCATATTTCTCCATTTCAAATCCATTTCAGAGAGGTGAGAAGAGGAACTCCAGTGTAGCTCTTGCCTGCAGACTGAGATGTTTGCTCTTACAGCTGTTGCTTAAATCCATACAGCGGACTTCAAGCCAATGCAAGTCGGTCTGTGTAGGTGGTCACACCTCGGCTGCAGTGGCTCCAGATCTGGAAGTGATGAAGCCATCTTATGGCTCAAGTGTTCAAAGTATCACATAATAGTCACTGTTAAAATACTTCTAAAATTTGGGTGAACGTGAAATAAATAGAAATTGTAGCACCAGCTAGTGATGTGACACAATACGAACACTGTTTGGAATAGTGGACAGAAGATGCAAATAAATAGTAACTCTTCTGAGCGTTCCTTACAGATAGTAAAACGTGCACTGCATGTGGGTTTGTTCAGTGTAATAGTTTGGTGTTGAAAGTAGACTGTACATAGAATGAGTTCCTTTGGAAGGGACCCCCGAAGACCATGGAGCCCAGCTGCCTGGCCACCCCCAGGCCCAGCACGTTCCCGAGGGCATTGCCCAAACGCCTCCTGCACGTCGCCAGGCGTGGGGCGCCAACCGCCCCCAGGGAGCTGTGCCACTGTGTGCCCGCCCACCCGGGGAGGCAATTTTTCCGAAAAGTTTATAGAGTCCTGACATGAGCACAAACAGGAATTATCAAAGGCAAAGTAAATAGAATTCTCACTAGAGGAAAAAGAAAACCTTAAAAGCCGTGTCGTAAACTCCTGGTGGTGAAGGACTGCAGTTTGCCTGTTCCATCTAGACCCATTCTTGACCGACCTATGCGTGGACGTGGTGGACTTGGACGAGGACGTGGCCGTGGCCGTGGCATGGGCAGAGGAGATGGGTTTGACTCTCGTGGCAAACGTGAATTTGACAGACATAGTGGCAGCGATAGATCGTAAGTCTTCTTCTATTGCTTTTTTGGCTATTTACAATAATTATGTTTTTAAGTTTGCCTTTGAATTCCTGTGTCTGGACACTATAATGTTAACTCAGTTTTGTTAGTTCTGTTTCACATTCACATTTCAGCGGCCTGAAGCATGAGGACAAGCGTGGTGGCAGTGGATCACACAACTGGGGAACCGTCAAAGATGAGCTAACGTTAGTAATCACTAATTCCTCAGAAAACTGTTAGCACTGTGTTAATAAATCCTAATTCCTGCACCTTGCAAAACGTAAAACAAGGCTCCTTTTTTTGCCTTTGGTTTTGCTAATTGTTGATAAAGTAGCAAAGAAGCCTTTGCAGAATTCAGAAAATGGCAAACTTAGTAATGTATGAGATGGCTTCAGCTTCTAAAACGGGGATTTTACTTTGAAGTTTGGAATAGGAGGCTGTCTTGTACTGGTATTTGAACAATTCTTTTCCTAAGAACAGTCTAGTTTTCACAGCTTTTTTATCGCGTTAAGCATACTTTTCTGCAAGTATTCCAGTGAAGACAATGTTTTCAATATCTAGGTGTGTTTAGTGTCTCAAGATACGATGGGAGGCATTCGGAATGGGAGCTTCTCAGTGGGGAAAAACAAGGGAAGTTGGAAAACATAGAATTGTAATGGAGGGGAGGGCAGCAATTCTTAATGAAATAGTTCTTCTTAAAGAAGAGTAGGCTGTGCAAATGTACTATAGAACTTAGTCATTCATCCTGCATAGTTTTAAGTAGGGATGAACTTTAAATTTAAAAAATGTAATTACAGCGAGTTGGATCAGTCGGCTGTAACTGAGGAAACGCCAGAGGGAGAGGAACATCCACCTGCTGACTCTGAAAATAAGTGAGTAGCCCCCTCTTTTCACATGTTCTTTGATTGCTTCAAAGATACCGATACTTTGCCTTTATCTTCTGATAACTTTCCTACTTCTGTTTTTACAACATTCACATAATGTCCTTCAGTAGATACAGAATTACTCACAATATCGGTGAAAACCTGTCTCTTTAAAAAAAAAAAACACAACAAAAACAGAAAACAACTGCATCTGTAGAAGTTCTCTTGAACTTTTAGTTAACATGCAAGCTCTTAGGTCACTTTCAGATTTAGTTATTAATAATCGGTTGTAATGTGCTTAGGATCTCAGGATTGCAGGTGCAAGTACCAAATCCAAAAGCAACCATGCTCATAACTACTTAGAACAACCATGCAGAGGGGATAGGATGTTCTGACAGTGGAAGGCAACTCTTTAAACTTAGCTTTTCAAAACAACTGTTGAGACAGTGTGGCTAGTGTTGTGGAAGCAAGGTTGTATCTCACTCTTCCATTCTCTGGCTTCTGGGCAGCTTTCTGAGAAGTTACGTTGCTTGCTTCTCATTTCACTTGGACACTGATAAAGAAGAAGCCAGTGACTGGGTGAACCAAGTAAATTTAGAGAAGCAGAGTGGTCAGCTGTGGGTCTTCAAGTTCACTTGGAGGAGGAATACAGTTTTTTAGGGAAATGCAGTATTTTAATGTGTGTTCTACAGTGGATTCAAAAGAAAACGGCAAACGGGTATTTTGAAATACTTGTTTGCCCACGATATTTGATGTGCAGTCATCTGTAGCTTGATTTCCTCGTTTTTGGTGAAGAGGAGACAACTGCTCAGTGGAGACTGAAATGATTTCTTTTAATTACATCACGAAATGCTGTCATTTCTCTGAGATTCTGGGTGTTCAAGGATAAAGTTGTCTTGTAAATAGGAGGAGCCCGAGAATTTTTAAGGACTTACAGCTTCAGCATCAGTCAGAAAATACAAACTAGCCAGTCCTGGAAAAAAATGTGTTACAAATCTGGATATATGAAATTAGCTGTGTATGCAGTATTTTCTGCGTCTTCAGTAGAAGTAGTGTCCTGGTGTTTCAACAGATACCAACCTGTCCTTGTGCAGATCAGTTGTCTGCAAAGTTCTGGTGGGGTTTTTCTTCCTCAGATCTGCAGAAAATGTGTGTTCTTTGTGGTTTCAAGTATACCACTTCTGCTGCAATCCATCAGTTACGTTTACCAGCATCTTCACATGGGTTAATTTCCAGTTTGTCTATTTTGATTTTCTAATTTAAATATTTCAGTAGAACTGTGGGATGTTTTACTGGATGAAAATAAGGGAAATACCAAGGAGTGATGTCTTTGCACCAAGCAATAAGCATGCTTTTCAATATGTAACATGTAAAAAATCATTTTCTGTGGAATGAGAAAAATACGAAACAGAGTAATTTTGATGTAAAACCTCTTCATTATTACATGAAAATTAATGGCTACAGAAAAACCTTTTATTCTAAGTTGATGCTTTTGTGCTGTTTCTGCTGCACATCTGACACTACTGTAATGTCAAAATACCTCCTAAATCAAATGGAGTTGCATAAGCACACAGAAGAATGACTAGAGGATTGACTGCCTGTGTAGTTGGAACATGATCTGTTACTGAACATGGTGGCTGTGTTTTACTTAAAAATAGCTCTTTGGCAGAAGCTGGAGAGGATTTACAATGAGGTGATACATCTCAAGTCACTGAGTTGTGTGCGCTTCTTTTGTCAAGTTAGCTGAAAGTAAAAATTGGTTACCTGGGATGTTAATGATTGTCTTTGAATCAAGGAAGCAGATTATTCAAAGCTGATTATTAAAAATTCTGAGAATTACGGTAAGAACAAGCTCCATCTCACTGTCCAACTTGAAACGTTGTGAGGAAGGTCTTGGAAAAGGTTGCGGAACTCGTTACAGTCTGTTGGAAAAGGTGGGCTCTCACACCTGCAAAGAGAATTGCAATTAAGATGGAGAACAGACAGCATCAGTGAGTGTGGGAGTTGGGTTTTAGATAAATACACATCTCAATGCTTCTTTTTATAACATAATTGTTTATTATCTGGTGCTGGTTAGGAACTGCTTTTGAATTCTCTGTATATAGAGTACAAATTCTAAGTCATGATCATGGTATCTGTGAATTTACTACAGGGAGAATGAGGTTGAAGAAGTTAAGGAGGAAGGTCCTAAGGAAATGACCCTGGACGAATGGAAAGCTATTCAAAGTAAGGATCGTGCAAAAGTTGAGTTCAACATCCGTAAACCAAATGAGGGTGCTGATGGGCAATGGAAAAAAGGATTTGTTCTTCACAAGTCAAAGAGCGAGGAGGTAAAGTGATTTTCCATATTTGTTAGTGTCCAGATTGTTTAGGCTTGTCTATTGATGCATATTTCTGGAGGGGAAGCTCTGCTCCAACAGGCCGACCTGGTGCTAAAAGCTTATAAAGTGAGAATAACACTTCTCATCATAAAGCTGAGGTGGTGCAGGATCGTTAGTAGCTGCTCTTACGATGGCTAGTTCTTGCATTTGGGGTGTGTCCGTAGGCTGATGTGTAAGTACTGTGTTACAACCTGACCATTCAGAGTGAAGACTGCAGTGCTGCTGCAGCGGGGCGGGTCATGTTGTAAGGACTGTCCCTTGGTGAGCAGTTCTTCAGAAGTTAATTCATCAAAATTAAATTCTCTTTTTTAAAAGGGTTCACAGTATCATATCTGTTAGCCTTACTCAGCATGCAGACTGACTGTGCTTGCTAACCTCTGTGTAAGACTGGAGAAACGCTGGTCGTGCCTCAGCCACCTCGGTGCCTGAACTGTGTGCCTGAAGTTGGCGTCTTCTGGTTCTGTAACGTTACGTGGCCATGTGCCTCTGAAGTTCCTTTAGCCACCAGGTGAATTATGTTTGTATGCTGCAGTGATAACTCACCGTAGTTGCTATAGAATCAGTTTAAAACTGTAGTTTCTCAAACGTACTCATTTTGGTCGTCACAAAGTGTAATTCCCTTTTTAAATAGTGAGCGTGGCCAGGAGAGAAACATGTCCCACTTGAGGGGAGGGAGGTGCTGAGAGCTGTTTCCTAATGCAGGGCTGTGGCAGCTGGATTCAGTTCTGGAACTGTCAGGACCTTTTAATCTTTTGTTTTTAACACTCTGTAATATCTGAAATGGCCCACTGTTAATCAGTGGCCTTCGGCTCTGTTCAGCAGATGGTTTTGACTCCTTTGAAGTAACTAAATGCTGCATAATGTGCTGTTTGGTCTCCTAATGTGTATTTCTGCTGTTTACTCCTTGTCATTTTTTTCTCGTAAGCTGGGGCCTGTTGTGCAATGGGGAAGTGCTGTTCATCACCTTGCCATGAAAACTCCATTTCTGATCTAATCTAACTCAGAATGAGTTTGTCGAAATCATGCCATTTTCTTTTCCTACTGTGTGCAGTAGTTCTGCTCTTTTCCTGAAGCTGCTTACTGTTTGAATTTTCCCTAAAATGTGGCTTTCTCTGAGAGGGTAAATGGAGTTAGACTAAATGCTGCTGTGTGCTAGGAGAATAAAGTTGAAGAGAAGTACTCGCCTGCTTTACCAAGATGCATTAAGCTGGAATCCCGTGAGTGTCAAGAAACCCCCCAGCTCCAGTCTCTGGAGCAGATGTAAGTGATGTTCAGTTAGTGGCACACGGTATTTTTTTTAAACGTACGAATGTATGACAGTGTAAGAAGATGGTTGTATTCTGGAGTAGTTACAAGCTGGAAAACTCCATGCTGTATTCTCCATCCAAGAAATCGATCGGTTAATAGGTAAGGAGAAAAATAAATTACTTCAGTAATTAGTAGGTTGTTCTTTTTGAGGTGCATTCAGTTAATTTAATCTGATATGAATGACTAGGGTATTTTTAACACTAGTGCCTAAGTTAACCGTTCCTTGCTGTATAAGCACAGAAGCGAGGTGCCAGCAAAACTGCCTTCACATCTAGAAGCTTCCAGGCTTTATCCAGCAAACGCCTCTGCCCGCGTCAGTAATTCATTGTTCGCTGATCCCTTGGGAGACAGCGTGTGTTCTTCTGCAAGTGTTAGAGCAGGGTAGTTCTTGAAACACAGGTGTTAGAGAAGCTTTCACCGCAGGTCATTTGTGAACAGTTTGAGAAGGTGGAGTGATGAGAAGTTAACGAAGCCTCCTTTCATCCGCTGCTCTTGCTCTCCCTGTCTTCTTGGACATGCCTTTGAGTCGTGAGGTGAGGTTGGTGTAAGGTTTCTGTGGCAGTGATAAGAAGGGTGTTGATATGTGCAAGTGACTTGGTTTATAGGTAAATTCTGGGTTTCAGCCCCAAGTCTTCTGTACGTGAGTAATCACAGTGTGTACCAGCAGATTTTTCTGAGAAATGGGGATTTCAGTGTTGCAAGAACCCCCCTTGTTCTCGTAGCTTGAGATCTCCTGGGAGAACGCCCTAGGAAGCCCGTGGGGATCTAGTGCTGCTCATCTGCCTCAGTCTTGTGAAAGAGCTGTCCTCCTCCTCGTGTTCCTCACCGAGGACTGAAATGCTCGACTCTCTTGGGTCTTCTCTCTCTTTTCCCTTTGCCGTGCAACTGCTAGGAAGTGACACATTACATACAGTGAACTCTTAATACCCTCTCAGATTCTTGCTGTCTACTTTAAATCCACGTGTGTTGGCAGCCCTTGTGTGATGAGACTCAACCCAGTCTTCTGGAAGATGTCGTAAGAGATCCTTCTCTGCAGCTGGCTTAATGTCTTGAATATTTTGTTCTGCTGATACAGCTGAACAAAAAAATGGGAAGGAGTTAAATTGTGACGAGGTCTTAAAACTTGTTCAGAGTTTGCTGCGAGTTCCTCGGAACAACTCACCTCCTGCTACATCGGTTCCTGCTGTGTGTTCATCTGCTGCGCTGGGCTCCTTCCCTGGGACTTGGGGCTTCTTGCCGCTCTAATCGTTTCCTTAGAGAGCAGATCACAACGGAGGGCTGGGAAACATGTTTTGGGAAATAATAGTTCATCTTCTCAAAATTTTGAGGAGTCGCTCTTGAATCCAGGCTGTGCAGAAAGCCTTGTTTCATTAACAGTAATTATTCTGAACAAAGCCAGTCCCCAGCCTCCACCATCTCTGTGGTTCTGTGCGCCTGGTGCAGTGAGGTGCTGGGGACCAGCCCCGCTCGAGGAGCTCCCAGCAGCTTGTGTTAAACTTCTTTTTATTCCTGATCCGAGATTTCTCTTGGCCTCTCACTACAAGTCCATCCTCTGCTCCTTCTGGATGCTTGCACAACTTGCTCTCGTCCTTCTGCTGCTTCATGTGCTCAGTGACACCCGTATCCCACAAGCTCGTGTGACCTTGTTACCTGTTGTTCCTGTATGTAGTTGAGTCTCATTTCTTCCTTTTGTTTTCTCCCCTTGTTCTTTTGTCACTTTGGCGTGGACACGCAACTTTCATCAGACAAAGGCGATGACAGAAATGCAGGGGAGTCTGCTGGAGTCAATTGAGGTACTGATCCTTTATATCTAACTGGCAATATGTGTTTTGATCTGAGCCCCTTCTCAAACGAAGGTCTTTGCAAAGTAGTCCTAAAAAAAGCAAATATGAAGCTCTTCTGTCCATGCCTGTTGTCTCCATGCACCACGTAGGACCCCCCATGAGTACCTTTGCTCCCAACTAAGCTGAATTCGAGCCTTACCATAAATGCTTCTATCATGAATCTCTTACGTTCTGTTGTTGCTGTTTTCCATCTCACTGTCTGCTTTGGCTCCCTATCCGTCGGTGGCTTGCTCTTAACATTTTCGACAGCCTTCCCGAGGAGCCACACGTGCAGCACCCGCTGCCTTGAGGAAGCTATCAGTTACTAGATCAGAGCTGCCAGTGCGTGCCAATTAAACACTTCCGAAGCTGATTCACAATAAGCAGTCCTGTGGTGTGTCTGGGACTGTGTGTTACCACCCAGCATCGGGGGGGAGAACGAGGAAGAGGTGCCAAGTCATCTTCTAGTGTTTTAAATTATCTTATTTTGGGTAAAAAAAATCCTTATGTCACACGTAGAATTTGCTGCTCGCTGGCTTTAGTGGTTAAATCAGTTAATTGTAAAAACACAATATTTTGATAGACTGCAGTTAATTTTTTATGCAGTAATAGCGTAGGGAAGGAAAGGCACAGGACTGCTGCACCAAGGCACTGATACGATGCTACCTCTCAGAAAGAAGTCGTTTAACTACCTGTAAGCTGCAAGTACCACCTAGGTACCCTGCAGGGACCAAAGCAGCAGGTGACAACGCTAGGTAATAAGAAGGGAAGCGAAACCTTGCCAAAAGCTGGTGGTGGCAGCTCTGGGAATTGCTGCGGCACCTCTGTTGGGGTGTTGGAGTTCTGCTGGTGCCGTGCCAGGTTCTCTGAGCAGGAACTGCTGAGGCTGACTTGTGAGGCTTGGAAAAGAGCTCTCTGAGGGGTGGCAGTGTAATTCCGACTGGTACAGTCAGGGGTCGGCTGCTGAACGGTTGTTACCTGGAATACACCGCGATGGGGTACGCTGGAAATGAAGCAGCGTGGAGTGGGACCTGTCGAATGAAATGCAGCGCCCTCCGCTGCAGGGTGCTGGGGAAGCCATGGGCACAGCTGGGCTTGGAAAGGGGTTGATAAACCTGTGGGGGCAGAGACTTCGGGGTGCTTGGGACTGACTGGAGGCATCTCTGAGAGCAGCTTCCAGCCTTCGGGCTGCAGCCCCCTCTGTCCCATTGGCTGCCTTACGCAGGATCCACAAGCGGTAATTAAAGGTGTCGCGGTGATCGCGGTGCGCTTCGCCTTGCCTGTGGCACCTGGGCCGGGGGAAGGCAAACTGAGAGCTGCTATTCCAGAAGCTGGGAGGTTGTAGGGAGGGAAGGGATGTTTCCAAAACACGATGACTGGGCTTTGTAAGAGGCAGGGTGCTGGATAAACCCGTGGTCTGATCCAGGGTGGGCAGTTCTGCATTTTGTCCGTCATCGTAGTGCCAAAACCTGCCTTAGCAGACAGAGAAACCATTCTGTGCAACGTAGGAGAAATAAATGACTTAAACACACCTGGTGCTTTTTGTGCTCAGCGTACACCAATGTGAAGTACTCGGGGCTGTGCTGCAGAGCTGCAGTTAGGGCGTTAGGTGGAACTCGTCAGCGCACACCTTGCTCCTGGGCTCGGGTTTCTCACCGTTCACGCGTTGGGAACCAGCGAGCTGTGAGAGGCTTCATCATGGCAGAGGTGGAGCGAGTCACAAGTCATATCTCAGTGCGATTTGTGTGACTGGTTCTGTTTTAGCAGAAGTGTGCTGGTTACCTTAGTTACACCGGCTGGAGGGTGTTGGTGCTTCTCACTGCCTGGTGTGGCTACTGCAAACAATAAGGGATCCTTACGGGCTCTCTTGCTTTAAATGTTTACACAAAGCGAGGCAAATGAAGCGTAAAGCACTCTGAGCAAAATCAAGATGGATTACTGAGTACCTACTTATAAAGAATTAAATGAATTGGCAGAACCCAAAGATTCCTTGGGAGAGGAGGTGAGAGGAAGTGAAAAGCTGGCAAGTAGGGTTCTTTTTGGCTCGATGGTCAGTTTGGTCTCAGGTGAGCCTGGCCTTGTTCCTGCAAAGGAGCTCTAGGCTTTCCCTGAGTATCTTGGAAGTGTGAAATGACTTCGATTGTTGGAGTGCCTAAACTCTTACCATGCCTAGGGCGTGTTTGGAGGCGAGCACGTATCCTGCACTGGTGAGAGTGCAGCTGCAGATGAAAACATTTCCTTGGTGGTGGTTCTTACTCACGAAAACCCCTCGTTGCAGGCTCATGCTGAGGACTCTGTAATGGATCATCACTTCCGTAAGCCCGCCAACGACATCACGTCCCAGCTGGAGATCAACTTTGGAGACCTTGGCCGCCCCGGACGCGGTGGCCGAGGGGGACGGGGTGGCCGAGGGCGTGGTGGCAGGGCCAGCCGCGGAGGCAGGACTGACAAGGTGAGTGGCTACAGCCTCGTCTGCAGGGGAGCCTAGCTGACACTGGGGCTCTTTCGTACTGTCCTGGGTGTCTTTATTTCTGGGGGAATCGCTCAGGAAATGAGCTGCACATTAAAACCAAGTAGAACGTGTATTTTTTGCAGGTTCACTTTAAACTAGTTTACAGTTAGGGCAAAAGGAGGAGTGTTTTAGCAGTGCACACAAAAAGGGGTAGGGTGGGGAGTAGGTTGGGTTAAAAAAGGCCCCTCTTTAAAAGCTGGATCTAAACCTGAAAAATGATAGCTCTGGACGGGTCTGAGTACTGTCAGGCAGTCCTGTTGGTGCCTAGGCAGAACCACAAGGTCCTAGAGATTTTTGACACGCACAGGGCCGCGTGTGCTCAGTGACCCTTTGAGGGTGAAGACGAGTTTTATGGCGGCGTGCTCTGCCTTGAATTTGAGGAAATTAGGGGGATTCATGCAGAAATAGGGCTTGCTATATTTTTCCTAACGTGCAGGAGTTGTTTCAGCTGTAGTCCTAAAGCTCTAAAGAAATGATCAGAAAAAGCATTGCAGGGGGCCTGGGGAGAGCGTGTAAGGCTGAAGTGCTGTAGTACAGCTGTGGTAGAGATTTGACTAAATACAGGTCACTAATTTGCCATAAATGTATTTATTCAAATTGCTGCGTGCTAGGAAATGAGTTCAGTCTGGGGGGTCCGACTTCTTTCACATAAACCAGACTTGTTCATTTTTGCCTCTTGCAGGATGCTGGCTTTCTCTTCTTGCTGCATCTTTAAGTTTTTGGATTTATTAGTTGGAAAAGTCTCCCCTGATAACAGTACAGGAAAATGATAAGGAATTGATGCTAAATTGGGGTGGGTTTTGCTCTGAGTTGTCTCGCTAACATGGCATCCTCTTCAAGAGTGCTGTCATAAAGTACTTAGAGACCTGCAGCTAACTTTATGCTGACTGTGTTCCTTTCCTTCCAGTTGGTTAAGGAGTTTGACGTGATCCACACGCCCAACCAGGTTGGTGATCTCTGCTGGCGCTTCCCCTACCCGTGAGCACGGCCGTCCCGCGGCAGGGCCCTGCTCCCCTCCTGCAGCGGCAGCCTGCCTTGGCTTGCCGCCTTCCGCCTCTGCAGCGGGAGGGAGCGAGGCCGTACGCCTGTAGCCGTGTTACTTCTCACTGCTAGTCTGTGGCCTGGCCGCGTCTGCAGTGACTTGGTCTTACCTGTAGATGCTGACACAAGTTTTACTGGAGTGGTTTAATCTCTGTCCTGAGAAATGCGGATGTTCACAGAAACTTCCACTGTTCTCTTTCTGCTCTTCCTTTCCACTGCAGAAAGTGAAGATCATTGTCCAGTGCTTCCTTTCTGCACTTCGTTGCAGCGCTGTTTTTTCAGGCATGGCACAGAGCCTTTTAAATTAAAACAAAACAACAGTAACTAAAAACTGCTGGTGAATACTGAGGAGATTTCTGGGTAATGCCTGATAGATTGATTTTTTTTTTATTAACCACCAGTTTCTGAATGGGGGAGGTTAAATGTGTGAACCTCAACCTGTGCTCTCTGCACAGGCCTTTTCTGTAACACTTCGGTCGTGTCTGTCAGTACGAGCTGATGGTTACGTGCTGCTGCTTCGTGTGGGGAGCTTGTTCAGAATGGAAAAAATCCACCACGTAAGCTAGTGCTATAATCACGAGCAAATGTGGTCCACTTGATTTCTCCAATGTCTCTAAAGATAGTTTCAGTTAAAAAAACGTGTATATAGCAAACTTCTCCTCAGGAAAAAGAAAATTGTGCCTGTGGGCTGGTCCCCGCCGTGTGCCCACGGCGCAGCTGGGAGGCACCGACAGCAGGACGCGGTGATGGGCAAAGGGCTAGGGACGTGGCAGGGCTCAGTGCTGCTGAAGGTATAAAATAACTCTCCGATGTTTCTCTTTCAGTCGAGTGCTTCTGCTCCTGATGTAGATGACCCAGAGGCTTTCCCAGCTCTGTCCTAAACTGGATGTCATAAGCCAACCCTGCCCTCGTCGGGCCTTCCTCTCCGAGGCTTGCATGCTTAAGGATCCTAAACAACTAAGAAATTTAAAAAAAAAAAAAAGAAAAAAAGAGACTGTCATTCATACCATTCACACCTAAAGACTGAATTTTATCTGTTTTGAAAATGAACTTCTCTCGCTACACAGAAGCAACAATATGGTAGTCAGTTTTGTATTTAGAAATGTAATGGTAGCAGGGATGTTTTCATAATTTTTTCAGAGATTATGCATTCTTCATGGATACTTTTTTGTATTGCTGCTTGAAAATATGCGTTTCCAAACTTGAAATATAGGTGTGAACAGTGTGTACCAGTTAAAAGCTTTCACTTCATTTGTGTTTTTTAATTCAGGATTTTAGACGTTTTCCCCCATACTGCAAACTGGTTTTTAATTATTGCACACTATTTCTGTTTCCTTAATTCCTGTTCAGCGGGTTTTTACCAGCCCATGGTCTTTTGGAATACATGAACCTTTAATCTGGCAGACTGTTAGTGCTGTACGGAATACTAACTCCTGGAGTACTTTAGTTTTAAGCTTAATTTCAAACTTGGAGAGACAGTCATTTTCATCTGTTCAGTAGTTTGTTTACGCAAAATCTTTATACAAAATTGATACCAGATACTTGAAAAATACTCAAAGCACATTGGTTTGTAGTTGCATACCTGTGTATTGATCCAGCAATGATGTGTGGATAATTGGTCTAAACAGTTTTTTAAAGTTAATGTACTACACCTTTCACTCACCCTTTTTACCTTTATTCCCTCCTTGTCCCTTCAACAGAACAAGATGCTTTGTTGGCAAAAAGAAAAGAAGTTTTTAAATTACCTATGCTTTTTCTTTGGGAGAACACCCTGCAGATGAGTGCCCGTTCCTGTCGTTTGGAGCTGGGAGGGGGGAAGGTGGTAGCTGCTGCTCGGGTAGTCTGTCTGGGCTACGGCTGGGGCGTGGGACTGAGCAGCAGTGACACAAGCGCATCAGCATCTGATGTGCTCGCAGCACTGCTCCCACAGTGGCAGTTCGGAAGAAGAAGAAATGCGCAGGCTGGGGCTGGTGTGGCAGGAGGGAGTTCTGGCTTCTGTTTCAAACAGGGATGTTGCAATCTGTCCATCTGTGTGTGATACAAAAAAAAAAGGCAAAACAACCCCTGACACTTAACATTTTCATCTAAATTTTGTTCTGGATTTTGTGCAGTGTTGATTGCTAGCTGACAAATGAATGTTTTTCAGAGAGCGATTGTAAGAAGTTCTTTACGCCGCTGTAGAAACTTGTAGGTTTAATTTAATCCCTGTGAACAGGAACGTTTACCACTCAGTACCCAAAAGGAGGTGAGAGAAGGACAAAGAACGAGGGCTTCTTGGGGTTTTTATCTGCAGCATTTGTTAGGAGACTAGAAGTGGGATTTTCATTTTATTTAATATTTTACACTTTGGACAGGTTATAACATTTGTAGTTTCTTAACTAGGTAGATAGAAAACAAAAGGTAATGCCCTATTTTTTTAAAGCTGTACAGGACAGGCAAAAAGTATTGGAGACCTCTTTGAATGCGTAATAGCAAACTCCTTAACGGCGGGGTTTAGCTGGCTTGATTTACCTGAACTATTTTCTACAGAAGTTTTTGTTGTAAACCACTGTTACTACCATCAGATTAGACTTCTTAGTGCACTCACCTGTCGGTCGAGGTACTAGGCTGTGAGAAGGAGGCAAGCTTTCAGCGGATGGTGATCTCTCTCGGTTCACTTCTGACCAGGCAGACCTTACACAGGCTGCGCTATTTCTGGCACCGAGTTGTTTCTCTTCTGCCTCCTTTGGTAGAACGTGTTGCAGTTCCAGCGTTAGGGACACCTCAGATAATACAACTAAACGAAGGCCTTGATGTGCAGAAGCACTTCTGGGCCGTCCACTCACTCGGGGCCCTGCTGGCCAGACTTGGCCAGAAACTTTCCCTTTCCCTGCTGTAGGGTAGAGAGCAGTTTCCCGATGGCACGTCATGGGTGACTTCCAAGACAGCTTGAGCTTACCCTTGGTCTGTCTGCTCTTCTGGTAGATGTAAATTTGCCTCTCTCAGGCCATTCCTGTCAAGAACTAAAACTGTGAACATATATCTTTAATATTGGTGGGCGTTAACTGAAATAAAGGTTTATTTTCATGCTCTTTTAAAAATGTCATGAAAAACATGGAGATGAAAACGCTTAGGTTAGCAGTGTGTCATCGAGGTCCTGCCCCAGGTGGTCCAGATCTTCCCGTGGCGATGGCGCCCGGGCACCTCCGTTGCTGGGAAGGGACTCTGGGAATGTCTCCCTCCGAGTAGCTTATTTACCGTGAATGAGCTTGCTCTTCAGTAACACTTCCTATCCTCTTGCTTGCTACTTATGCTGTCGCACCAAATCCAGAGGACTAAACCTTTTAAAATCTGAACAATTTGGAAAAGGGTGGCCAGCAGAAAAAAAAAAAAAAAGGTTGGAGAGGGAGAAGCACACGGCGCAAATTGGCTTGTGAATTTAACGATGGGAAGGTTGGAGCATGAAAGTTCATCTTACAGATTGAATGCTGCTGGTGCTGGGAGGAAGCGAGAGTTGACCAATAAATGCAAGTGTTGTCCGTGGGGGAAAGACATTTTTCTGAGGAAAATGGAACATCAGAATGTGGTGTATGTGGTGGTTGCAGTTGGAAGAGTTGACACCACTCTTACCTGTAACGATTTTGCCCATTGGGGTTGGTTTGCATAGCCACAGCTCGTGTTTTAATAAATGCAGGACAAATGCCTAAAGCTGACACTGACAGCATCTGCTAGCCCGCTTCTTTTTCTACAGTCATTACAAAGACCACTCTGCCTTCATTGCACACCTGTGTTTGATCTGCCCTTGCTGGGTAGAAGCCTCCAAGCCCGGTTTGGGGTGAAATTGAGCCAGGGCTGAGTGCCCCGACACAGAGTTTGGCTGGTTGTGTGCTCGGCTGGCTTTGGGCTGGAAAAGCTGAGTGCAGTGCTCGTGCTGGGGAGCTTGAGCCTGACGGGGAAAAGGGGTTGTGTGGCCTTACTAGGAGACACTCAGGAGTTCAGTAGGTTGGTCTTCCACCCTACTGGTGGTGCTATTTGTCTCCTCAAGTTGGAGAAGGACTTCTGGGAAGCCCCATGTGGGAGCCTCATACTTCAGGAGCATGGAGGAACACATCCTGGTGCTCTGTGATTGAGTAATTTGGGAACCGGCTAGCAACGTGTCTGAAGTCAGAGGTCAGTGTGCACAAGTAGGTTGCTGACAGTAGTGCTCTTTTCTAACCTTTTTGAAGAAAAAACACTTCGGTAATGGGTGGCTAGCTCGGTTGTGTGCAGCTGACAGATGGTGATTTGTCCGTCATGGCCAGGCAGGACTCCGCTGGGTGGCTGCCGGGTGGAGCACAGGGGAGCTCTGACACCTCGGGTGTCTGACCTGAGTAGGCGTGGAACGTCTGCTGCTGGTAACGCCTGCACCCCAGGAGAAGTCTGAGCACCAGGCTGGGGGCCAACACCTGGGACAAGCAGCAGATCCCCAAAGGGAACTTGCCGAGCCGATAATTTCTTGCGTGCGCTGTTCTCCCGGGTGAAATGCCTGATCTCGGCTTGTGAGACCTCGAGTCATCGTGGCACCGAGTTAGAGGTGAGGGAGCACCGTTGTACTTGTGCCTTTACTGGGTGGAATGAAAGTAACTCACGTGGGATCACTCTTACTGTCATTTTTTGCTTCAGAAGTTTCATTTAGGATGCGTCCAGCATGTTTGGGTGTGCTTAGGATTTGTACTCAAAATCCTGCAGTTCGTACGCTGTTGTGTGGAGGACAAGCCTTGCTTCTACCCTTTTTTTCCTGAAAAACCAGCACCTGCAGGTCTCTTGGGCTCCGGGGCCGCGTGGGACGGGGCACAGGCTGCTGCGTGGCACTGGCAAGGCCCGGCCGTGGAGCAGGAGGGCTGTGTCTGCGTGGCGTGGCCATCGCGGCTTCGTGCTTGCTCGTGCAGCAGCTCCTGGTAGTGACAGGCGGCGGTGTGTCGGGGTTTGGGGGAAGATGCTGAGACAGGCGGCTGCTCCGCGGGGTGGAATTGGGGGTGGAAAGGAGAGACTGGTGCATTGCTTGTGTTGATGCCATGGTGAGGCAGACTGCGTCGTGCCTTAACGAGTACGTGTGTGTCCTGAGCAAGAGGATTGGTCACATCTGGGGGTCACTTCTTCAACACAGTGTTTGCCATGAATGCGGTGAGCTCGCGTCAAGTGGCTGGAGAGTAAGGGTAAGTATCCTCACCCAGAAGGGACTGCTGAGATAATGGATGGGAAGAACAAACCTTGCCACAGCCCCGGTAAGAAGGATCCCTTGCTGTTAGTGGGGTGTTCCTCCTCAGCTCTCTCTTGCAGCGTTTCCCAACAGCCAGCGCCCTTCCCTGTGCTCTGGGGCTGCAGTGGAGAGCTCCCAGACCGTAGTGGTGGTCGGCCTCTTCCTGTTCCGCACCTCCTTATCCCCAGGGAGCAGCTTTCAGGTGGAACGCCAGGTGCTGCAGTGCCCGGCCTGGCTCCCGGGCTCCCGGTGCTGAGCATGCCAGCCGGGTGCTGAGCCCTCGGCACGCCCCGGGGCTCTGTGGCTGCCCCCAGCGTGCTGGAGCTCCCGGACCCGTGGCTGGCCAGGCACCCGAGCTGCTCTGCCTTCACGGGGACCTCTGCTGCTGCAGGGTGCACAGCTATAGACCAAATCTTACGGCAGTTGACTCGATTGGCTTTACTTTGTTTTCACTACTACGCAGAAACAGAAGACTGGAAAAAGAAGGTTTGAGAGGAGCTGGGGTACTGGTGATCACTGTGCTGATCAAAGAAACGCTCCGGGCACTGCAGTGAAACCAGTGCGACGTCACTGACTGCCCTACACAGGAGGAGCTGGTGCCAGGACTTGAAATTCACCTTTCTAAGCAACCCTAAAACCAGTGTGCACACAACCATTCTTGTAGACACCACCCACTGTCGAGGTGTCACCGTGCAAGCAGAGGTACAGAACCCTATAAAATTTGCGATGCTGATAATCCCCGTGTTTTGGCACCAAATTAGGAGGCAGTGTTACCATTAAAAATCACAGTCTTGTCATGCAGGGGTCTTTTGGACTTGGGATCACAACAGTTTATAGACCTCCTGTAGAAGATAACATTGCTGGATGTGGAATAAAAGCTGGGGGAACAAGCAAAGAGATCTCCCTAATGCAGCAGTAAAGTTAATATTGTTATTTCAAGTGAAACGCGGTGGGGAGAGCTGTGGCCTTGAAGCAGCAGTCTTGTGATGCAGGTAGGTTTATGTTTCTGCTTTAAAAGGAGATGTTTGCAGAGCTGCCAAGGATCATTTGCTCTCGAAGCTAGGTAACGTTTTAGTGGAGGTGCTTTGAGATGGCAGTGTCACAGGAGGCTGTTACACGATTGTACGCCACTGCTTAACAGCTTGCACGACCAGCTGTGGGTGGGGAAGTCACCCCAGTCAGGGAAAGGAGGTAAAGAACTGGTACTCCAGCTAAGTTCAAATCTGGACTACCTCACCCCTAGGAGCAAACCTTTGTTTTTAAGGGCGTTTTGTTCTGTGCCTAGCTGCACTTGAGCCTCAACAGAGAAAACAAGAGAACTTCAGGTTCCCAACATTCTATTTATAAATATATACACCGAGTAAACAAAGTCATGACGTGTAACACGTGCTTCAAGCCTGTAATTAGAACACTTCAATAAATCATTTAAATTCTTCCCAGTCCATTCGGTTTACTGTATATATGTGCTGCCTGTTTCTTTATTTCTGGTGAGGATTTCTTTTCCAAACTGAGCCACGTGGGGAAGGCTCCTGGTGGAGCTGCTCAGCCCTGCTGCAGAAACAATGAATTCTATGTCCTTTGGGGCCTGCGTGGGGCTGTAGCACCAGTGTCATGGGGAGGCAACGACTTCACGCCAATGTTCTGTCTGCAGAGAGGAATGCTGTCTGGGGGTATTAGGCATGGAAGTTTAGCACCAGTCCGTGCAGATTTCCAAATGCTGCATTTCTCACTTGTGTGCAGCTGGAGCACGGACTGCAACGGTGATCCTGTCAGGTGCCAAGGGCTGACCCTTACTGAAATCAGTCCTTGCTCTTCTGGGCAAGCATTGTTTTAAATGACTTTTGTGTCTGATGTAGTTCAAGCCAGACTTGGTCGCTTGTGGTCAGTGGGACAGGGACCTGAGGCAACCCAGGCTGTATAAAGGCAGCCTGAGCAATTAAACTCAACCAGCCAGGCTGCTGAGCCCCAGCAATCCTGGCTCTTCTGTCTTTAATTCTGCCTTAACGTGCTCTGTGGGTGAAGAGCTGCTGCGTTGCAATGTAAGGCATGACTGGCACTGCTGGGAAGGTTTGTGAGTTGGCTTTTGTCACTTGGAGGTGTCACATACACGTTGTTGTACTGGCTGCAGTGAAACACACTGAGCTACTCCACTGAAGTACAGAAATCAAGGCCAGACCGTTCTGTCCCCCTGCCTTGTGAAAGAGCTGCAGTTCAGTCTCACTGTGTCCAAATTAAGTTTCCCTCCATAGGAAAACACGGGCGTCAAAAAAGTTGTTGGGAAGACAGAGAGAGGGCTGCACTCGAGCTCCTGGTGCTCGTCAGAAGGGTCTGTAGCAGGGGACAGGATGCCTGCGGGCAGGTAGCCTGGAGCTTTGTCGGTGATGGGGTTAGCGAGGTACTCCGAAGCAGTTTGCATTTGTTCCGTCACCTCTGGCATCTTTCTGTACAAGTACGGGAGCTGATGTTCGTAACTGTCTCCGTCTGTTGTGCTGGGCAGAGCCTTGTACTCTGACTCCTGCTTCTCAAAGCTGCTTTCCGATTGCCAGTCGTGATTTTCAGTGCTGTGAACGTTGCTGAAGATGAGCTTGTCGTAGAAAATCTGGGAGTCTGTCTTTATGAAGCCCTCCTCTACTTCTATTGTTTCAGGCTCTTCAAAGCTGCTTGTGTCCCGCAGGAACAGACTGGAAGGCACGCTCAGCTCGCCCTGGTGGAGGGGCACACGTACAGCAGCCGTCACTAAGCCTGCAGGCAGTACCTTGTGACCTCCCACCCCTGAAATGCAAGCACCTCCACACAGCAGCTACTGCTGGAAACAAAAACCTCTGCGTTGTTCTTGTGATGCATACCGCAGCCTAACGCAACGCAGAGCGGAGCTTACCCAGCACCAGAAATTGCTGGATTTGCTGCATTAAGAGATTACTGCTGTACAAAGCTCTGATTGCTTTTTCCGCTGAAGATGGTGGGATTAGGAGAAGAAGAAAAGCGTGATTTACCTTCACAGAAGTGTAACTCTTAGCCCACGTGGCATTAGCTGGATCTGGGATGGCTTTGTTGTGCCACTGAGGCACAGCGGCAGAAAGCAGAGAATATAATCTGCAAATGGAACAAGTGGCATTAGAAGCATGAACGCCAATACCTGCAAGTGCTGCTGCACTGGGCTGTGCTGCTTGCGCACGTAATTACTGACGAGTTCTGTGTAATCACACATCTGCGTTAGCAGAGATCAGCAGAAACCCAGGCTGTGTGGGACGGGCACATCCTGCTGAAGTTTTTGGGAGCGCATCGGTTTTGGCTGACTGGACAGAACAGCTTTTGACACTTTTTCAAATGTTTGGGGCCATCACAACACTTCGGGAGCTTACAATAATTCCCCCAGTGTTAGTTCAAATCAAGCCATTTTGCATGTTCTTTTCTGACAGAGATCTGACTACAAAAATTAGTATTCTCGTGGCTGTTAGGCTTACTCCTTGTTTGCCGTTGCTGCTTTTCCTGCAAGTGGAGAGCCAAATTTACGTCAATTTAGAGGTGAAAGGCCTAGGACAGGTAAGCTAGCCTAGGGTGAGGCAGGGAGATGGCATGGCTGGGGCAGGCCTGAAGTCGGGCTTGGCCCAAGCAGCCAGCTGCTGCTGCCAGTGGGCGCTTGCTCTGGGTGCTCACGTTTCCCAGGTACAAGGCCAGGGGTGAGGTAATGCTGAGCAACTCCTGATTTAGCAAAAATAAATGCTGCATAGCATCTTCTTCCCGCCAGCCCTCATTAGCTGTTCATGAGTAATAGCAGCACCCAGCACAGCGTGCTAGGTATGGCCCCGAACTGCAGTCCTGGAAGGTCTGCTTGGGGAGGTGCTTATGCTGCTTTAAAGGAAAATGGCTTTTGGTCGCAGTCTGACTTCATTCTCAGGGAGCTGCCACGGACTGTGCTACTTCAAACTCATTTCAGTGGAAGCAGGTCTTAAACTCTAGATTAAAAAATCTAACATATGAACTACGGCTATATTTTAAGCACAGTTTGTGTTCTTACACTGAAACCTTTCTTCAAAACCATCCCCTCTGTTCCCCAAGATGTCCTGAAAGCACATTCCTGTGCCTTCTAATAAAACTTCCATCTTCTACTGGAACAAAACACTCACGCTTTTCTTGCAGGACGCATAGAGCACATGCAGACTGAAAATACGACGAAGCTGCACGTAAGTACAACAATGAGCCAGTCCACAGCACCTGAAATACAGAAGTGGTATTTTTAAAGAGGAAAAAAAATGGGGTTCAAACTGGCTAACAATCACGGCTTGACTAGCATTTGCACTCATAAAACATACCAAAAATTTTTAGGCTTAAAATCAGGAATCTGAATGGACTGATGGCTTTTGGAGACAATGGTACATTGTAACATCAGAAAGTCTACTCGATTAGAAAGTTTAGTCTCTCGAGATAGTCCTCAATCCAAAACATGCAATTGCTGTTCTCTCTGTTCTAGTACTGAACCTGCCCCTGACAGAGGAAGTCAGCTGGGGGTACTGCACGCAAGGGAGCAGTGTTAAGTAGAAAAGATCTTAGGGAGATCTTTAGTACATGTTTAATAAACTGTCAGTGACTTAACTGGTGTCTCAGTGAATAGCTTGGCTTCAATGTGCTTGCACCATCTATTTAAAATGTAACTTTCAGAAATCCACGCTTTTCTGCTGGGAAAACTTTTAACTTGTCCAGATTGTTTTAATTCCCTAGATTTCTTCTGAGACCATGAAACAAGTGTGCCTCCAGAGGGCTATGCAGCATCGCCAGGCTGCACCGCCGTGGCGACGTATTTCTGAACTCATACGGCTCAGCTGTTTTGAATTTAGATCCTTCTCTCGGTTTGTGTGTGGGTCTGCACAGAATGGAGCTGTTAAACCAGAGCTGTTGTCAATAGTTTGTGCTCTAAGTGTGTGAGCCCGCGCCTGCTGCAGCTGCTGAGATGTGCTATATTTACAGGTCAGGTTCCCATTCTCCACTCTGATTCTTGTTGTGGCATACTGTGAGGAAACTGAGCAAAAGAAGCTTTTTGACAATACCTGAGCACAGATTTTATCTAATAACTTCTCAGGTTGTTTTTTTTTTTGATTTGGGCTCAAAACAAATATGATCAAAACAATTCACCTTGCGGGACAAAACCTGATTACTTCTGTTATCTTTGGTGAAAAATCTTTAGTCAAGGGCCTCGTTTTTGCATCCCCTGGGCAGCACAGAAGCAAGGACCACACACGACAGCCTTGCACGCTGCACAAGCTCAGACATAATGCTGTGCTCCTTATGTCTCTGAGGTGACCGCTGCTTCTGTACCGCAGTGAGCTTTCCCATGTGAGACTTTGAGACAAGCAAGACCTGTACGTAGATATCTCTGCCAGACCCTGAGATGTGCATAAATATCTGGGCAAGCAACTTGAAAGGGTCAAACCCTTCCTTCCCTCTTTGCAATAAGCAAGGCTGCTAGCCATGAACTATCAACGATACAGATAACAGCTTGGCACAAAACCAGAGGTGGGAGACAAAGAAAGGTATGGTGCATCTTAAACCCAGCTGAAACTAGAGATCTTCAGCAATTAAAAAGTGTGTAAAGCATTTCTAGTGTGTGGAAAACACTGGGCCAGGGATAGAACCTCTGGTGGGAGCAAGAGAGCAAGAAATGCATTACTTTCCAGGCAAACCAGCTCCCTGTTGCCCCAGGGGCTCTCCCCAGCAGCCGTTGATGCTGTCATCCACAGGACGTAGTTCTCACCGCGTTGTAGGTCTGTGATGTAAAATTCGTGTCGGGAAGTTGCATTAGAAATGGCTGAAAGGAAGAGAGGGAGAAGAAAATGAAGCATCTAGCACACATTTTTACTGTGTTTAACACTAAAGAATGGGGTTTCCAGAACTTGGAGCACGGAGAAGCTGTTCCTGAACAGCTGTAGCAGAGAACTGCATCTGAATCTTGCTGCTAAACCTCATGGTAGAGTGTCAGTCTGACTCCTCAACCATACAGAGCTGTCTGAAGGCATCTCTCACCCCCACCCCTCTCCCCTCAATACACAGCATGTGCACATCACGTCGTTTTTCACCAGGTACCTACCATAGACAGCCGGAGCTACCTTGCTGTCCTTTTTTCGCAGGTATATGTTGTACCCCGTGATGCAGCCCATTTGCTGGTGGGAAGGGATGTCCTCCCACGAAACCAAGACACCATTTGTCTGGGGTGTTGTGTACATCTGGGGCCCAGCTGATGGTGCTACAAAACACAAGAGTGACTTTTAAAGCTGAACAATTTAAGCTGGCTTAAAAATATGCGGAAGGGTATTACCTCAATTTACCTTTTTCTCTCGAGTATCCCCTAACTGATGCCTCTTGTCCAGCTCTGTCCTGATAAAGTGCAAATACACTGATGTCATAGCACATGTTATCTTTTACATGTTCTAAATAAAGAAATTAAAAGCGGATAAGTATTTTTGAAGTATTTACAGATATGGCTGAATATTTTCATTACCTGCTCAGATCTGAGATGGACTGTCTGGTTCATTACACATCTTTCGTAAAGTAAGAAAAAAATGCATCATGGGCTCCTGTTTAGCTTGGCACAACCTTACCATGTATTAAAAAGTCACTTTGGCACTCCTCAAGGGTGAAAGCCTTTTATGCTCAAGGTAAGCAGAGGAGGAAAGGAGCTATTACACAGCTTAATACTCTGCAGTATGATACAGAGGGTTTTGCTACGTGTAAGGTCACCAAGGAGGCACAAGAATCTAACAACCTTTCTTCCTCATGACTTCATACGAACATCCTCCCCCCAAAACATTTAATGGGGGTTATGAATGAGTGACAGTAATTTATTTTTCTATTTCTTAAAACAGACTACAAACTAACAGCATGAACTTGCTGTTTTTTTCCAGTTGCTCAAGAGCAGGGATTTCAAATCCAGGGAGGCACAGCACCAGGGCGGAAAATAGGGAAGACTCACTGGAGTAACACTGTCGCTCCGATTGTAACTTCACAGCTACAGCTGATATAAAGAATACAGCCACTGGTTTGGATCAATAGCAAATAACTGCTAGAATGGAAATACTGTTAAGTCTTTCATCTCGTGTACCAGCTGAGTTTTAACTAACTTTCTTGTTTCATTTCAGAAGGACTGATTTTTTTAGAGGCATTCTACTTATGCCTCAATCTCAATTGAGGGACTGCTGAGCTGAGCTCAAAGCAGCCACCGATTTTTTTTCCTCCCATATAAAAAGCTTTAAATACCATAATTTCTTATGCTGAATTAGTAAAAATTAGAACCTGACTTGTTTCTTAAAAGGTTTTCAAAATAAAACAGCACTTCAGCACTATCCTATTTCTCCGTGGCAGTTACCTGATATCACTGTAGACAGGTTGGATGCTACAAGTTTTATCCAGGTCGGCTGAGGTTCTGGGCTCTTCTTCCTGTGTGTGTCCATCCATTCCACTACGTATCCATTGACAAACGCAGTGGATTTAACGGGAGGTTTCCAGCTGACTAAGATGCTGCCATTTCCCATGGGTATAGCAGAGACCTTCTGAGGAGGAGGTAAATCTTACATGGAAGAAAGAACAACCAAAAACCACACCATCAGCACAAACTTGGTTGACTTGGTAAGTTTGCTACCTGTTTTTTACTGTTTCATCCAGTTTGATGCTATGCAGTGTATGAAAACAAACTAAAATTGAAAGAAAAGGTCATGATTTCCAGGGTGATCTCTGCCTGCGCTGACAGGAATACAGCCACATCCTTACCTTGTCTCATGGTGTGGCGGTCTGAACACACAAAGCTTTGTTTCTACCACCCCAAGCCCCAGAAAGATACCGTCACAGCACCCAGTAACACCCCTGCTCCTGCCTGAGAAACACAAACACGCAAGATCCCCACAAGACCAAAGCTCTTCCTCTCACAGCTGGGCCCAGCTTACTTTGTCCTGCGGGAGAAAATGTGGGGAAAGCCCCCAGTTTTTGATCTGTGGGGTGTGAACACCAACATCTTTTCTGAATGTTTTTTGTAACAGATACAACTGAACTGAGCCCACAGAACAGTCCTTGTCTTAGTGCCTCCATGAAACTATACACAGTTCTATTTCTGCTGTGATTGCCCCTCACCATCACTCTCCCTTCAGTTCTGCCCTCTCCCATGAATTTTTGTTTTTTATTTTTAATTTTGCATAGTTTCTTTTCTGCTACGTCAGCCTGCCTAGCTTACAGGGAGGCTTACACATGTGTCAGCAGGAGTTACAGTTACAGCCGTACTAATTCAGGGCAACTTGACTTGTCCTGAACCTGCACCCTTGCCCTTGAGAACATTTGTAACTAGATCTAAACTCCAGTCACTGCGGATTCACTGAGATCAACCGTAAGGATCCTACCAAAGTGCTAGGATCCGAATGCTTCTGTGGCACGAAGCCACGAGAAGTGTTAGGCAGAGAGCTGGTACTATTTCCCATGGCTCAGACCCAGTGGAAGGCCTTACCCCCGACGCCTAGGTCAGTCACGATGGCTGCAGGAGGTGAGCTTCCCCTCGAGTTATCAGCAGTGACTGTTATCCTGTAGTCCATCTTTTCAGTGGTTTTGGTGTAACTGGTTTGTGTGGTAACCTCTGCTTCCACCGCTTTGGAACCCCTGCGATTCAGTGCTTCAAAGGTCACTGTGTACTGCAGGATTCTTCCTTTTGCTTCTGACTTGCTCAGAGCCTGAAAAGAACATGCATTTCTTAGCATTTCAGTCTTCTGACAAGAGCACGGCCTGGGAGACAGGGGGGATAATAAATAACAACAAAACAACAACCAGCATTCGGTGCATTGCAAACACTCTGATTGTACCAAACCGAGGCGCTGCCTGGGAAGGTTTCAGCACTGCCCCAGGAGGGAGGCACTGGTTTGGCTCCCGTAAAGGGGTGTGTGTTGCCAAAGCCAGCTGGTTCGCTGCCTCTCTGCAGGATGAGCACACGGTGAGTGCACCACACAGCTGCAGCAGCTCCCCGCCGTGAATTTAAGCGCAGAAAAAAGCCTTTCTTCAGCCACCACCAAAGCGACTAGCTCAGCCTGCTAATTCAGTAACGTGAACCAGGTATTTCAACTACTTCAAAACTAACCTTCTATCATGAAAGGGATCTTTGTTGCACCTGTAAGCCCTGCTGAACAAGGCTTTCACACACTCACTTGGCCGCAGTTTGTGCGCTCGCAGTGTGATTCCCAGCCAAGCAATGGCCACGGAGCCTTTTCCACACAAGACAATGAACTGAGGCAAGCCCTACCTTCAGACCCTTCTGTGAAGGCAGCTGGGATGCTCGTTATTTCCTGGCAATAGTGAATCAACGTGTTTTTCTTCCTTTCCAAGAAACACTATGTCCAAAGTAACATTTCACCACCTCCTGGGAGCCAGTGATCATAATCAGAAGATCAGACAGATCACTTGCCTTGCTACAGGCTCTCTATCAGCCCTCCCTCCAAAAAAAAAGCCTCTTTTTCTGGAACTCCAGATCTCCTGCCTTGGGGCAGATGGTGGCTTCAGAGCATCCCCCCAGTTCAAGTGCTCAAGGTACCCGATGTAAGTGAGGAGCTTTCACCTGAAGGTAATGTTTTCTCCTCCCTTTTTGTTCTAACACACGAGAGGCTAGTTACAGCGACCACGTTACTGGCTGGACAATAGCAAACTCCAGCTAATGTTCTTGGTAACAGATGAGCAGTTTTTAGGTTTTTCTTTTCTTAAAGCAGGAGGAAACATGGCATGGCAATGCCAGAGGGATTGCTTGGTCAACTTGTTGAGACTGCTTTTTTTTAAGAGATCTGTTGGCTTTAAGTATGGTTATGGCATTTTCAAGGCAATATAGGTCCTCCTCAGTACCGGCCTGAGAATACTATTCACAAATGAACTGGTACTTTTATTACTAAAAAAAAAAATGTACTTTCCAAACAACCTAGTTTTATCAACTAGCATATTGGCTGCAGTTTCCCTTTTCCCCTGTGATTTTGCACATCTGTGTAACAGCTGTAACATGTAACACCTATGTTGAGTTCTCCCTTTGATTTTGCTGTAGCCCAGCCCTGTGACCTTTGCTTTCCATTCCCAAGCCTTATTTCAGCTCCTTCATTGCTCTTCTCTTAGGAATCCACAGCATCTGGCCACATTTTTCCAGTCTCACCTTTTGCTAAGTCCCACATTCTTCTCTTTCTCCAGACCGTAACATGATAGTGTGCTACCCGACGATTTAGTGCCTCCACAAAGATGTTTCCCATTTTGTATGCCCAGTATTCAGTTGCTGAATAGAGTTCCCTGGTACCAGTTATGACCCTCACAAAGAAGGACCCCTGGAATCTCTCCCTCACTAAATTTATTAGATTCCGCATCTGTGTCATGTTGGGCATCTTCATATCGGATTGCTGGTTTTGTTTGTTTTGAAGCAAAGGTGTAACTGAATTAATTCCCCAATGATGGGGACAAGAACACACATTTTACCTGAAATTCTCTCTTAAGGTTACCTTTATTTTTATTCCTTATTTATTTTTCGTGTGTAATTCCAGTTTAGTGAAGCTCTTTAGCTGGTGGACTGCTGACCTTCCAAACAGAAATATACCTGGGGTGAGTGAAACATCGATTTCTTTTACTTCAGATTGCAGTCACACTTTTCACAAGGGGAAAAAGAGCACTAACTGCATAGCTAGATATGTAAAAATGAGCAAGTTTTGATTTCGGTAAAATCTAGAATTTTAATAAAAGCCACAATGAGACAAAGGACTATTTAAACTCAACCACTTAAATACACATCGCTTTGAAGAGACAAGCTATACTGTCACTTGTAACACTTATGTAGCTGTTTTTTCCACTCCGGGTGACTGAAAGCACCCTTCATACTACCAGTTTCACAGTTTCCTACATCTCCTACGTAGTTAGATAATTATGTTTGGCTGTTTGGGTTTTTGTTGTTGTTGTTATTTTTTTGGTCATAACAAAATAAAAACAAACAAAAGGAAGTGGAAAAAACACTTAAAAATAGGAAAATGCCTGCAGTTTTACAAGCACTTTGGCAGTGTCTCAGGACAAATACAGTGTCTGAACCTATTCTGAAAACCCTGATGAAACTAAACTGGCAATAGTTTCCTTGGCATTAATGGGAAAACACAAAAACATACACTGGTAGTACATTGTACAGTCTGTGTCTTCTGCCTTGGATCTGCTCTGAAAACTATAAAAACAACGTACCACGCCCATTTTATGAATGATACTACAGGAAGTCTGTGTAGGTAAAGAAAGTGTTGGCAGCTCTCTACTGCAAGTTAAACATCTTAAAGCCATAAAGTCAAATAATTACCTGAGAATTGCTGCTTTCACTTACAGTGTAGTACTACTTGTTGTGGCGAGAAGATACAGTATTTGGAAGATTAACTAGAGATTGAAAACTGGAAGTCAAAGTCAAATGCGTGCTTAAAAAAAAATCTTACTGGCTTTGAAAAAAACACTGCCACAAACACTCCACAGCCTGAAGATCCCTCCTAAGACCTGACTTCTAAGTGCTGTATTGGTAAGACTGGAGAAACTGAGTTACCGAGCACCTCGGATGGCACCTTTCTGTATCAAGTTCCACAGAAAGGATGCGATAAGGAGCCTGGAAAGCCAAGTGACATGTTTTTATTTATGGCTGGCTGCCTTGCTTCTCTGTGCCATGCTTCCCTCTGTTAATGCTGTCCCTGAGGTCAGAATCTGAAGCACAATGTGTGAGAGATGTCACTTACAGCTCCTTGCTGCCTGAAGACAAACTTTCACTGAGCGTGTTGTTAGAAAAGAGCCTGGATTGTATAGTAATGTGGGATTTTTAATCCGCAGGTTATTCAATTGAGTTTTAATCTGAATTCTTTTGAAGCTACTTTCCATTTGAGACATCATCATTTCCTTTATAGGGCCTCAGCCACCAGCCCTCCAGCTTACTGAGCAGACCCAAACAACCAAATATTTTCTGCCCCTTCTATATGAAAATGCTTGCTCTGAGTTTGTCCAGTTTCAGATTTGCAGCTTTATTATTAGCTAACTATTTTGCATGTGGCTTGCCTGTTGTCTGTTTCACACCTGTACAGGAAAACAGTTTCCTTCTGCTACTGCAGTATGACGAGATTCAACTGACCATTGACAAAGCAATAACCAAGACAAAACAATTTCAATTTCCCAGACTATAATTTTCCAGCTTTTAAAAGTTTTATATAGTCTGGTTACAATAAAGGCCTTTTAAAATGTATCACCTCCTCTACCTCCCCCATTCTTTATCACCCCGTTTTTCATATAAGAGCAAAAACGCCCCTGAAGGGAGTTCATATCCAAAAGCACCCACAGAAGGTGGGTGCCCACTGAGTATATGGGGCATGGCATCCCCCATCCCTCCAAGAGTTTATCTTCTGACAGGGAAATGGCAGCCCCATTGCAAAGAACAACAAGGTAGACAACGAAGAGAGAAATTCCATTAATTAGAAAAAATAGAAAATTCTATTAACTAGAAAATATATTAGAAAGGTTACAAGGTTGTTATCTGCCCCTTTACATACACCATCAGAGACCCAGTGTGAAAGTGGGAAGGGAATGTCTGTCTTTGAGGGAAAGGTGGTAACTGAGTAGCGATGCTTCCACTTTTAGCGGCCGTTATCTGCTTTACACTGACACGATACGCTGGAAAGCTTTGGGAACTTTTAAAGGGACATTCTAGACTGAAAAGATTTGATTAAATCTTGGTGAGGGAAGTCTTGGGCAGCAGAGTTATTGTATATCACTGGACAAAGCAGTGGTAAGAGCCCTGTGCTCTATTTGGTTAAAGACCCTTCCAGCAAACACGTAGAGTAGAGTTCCCCTTCCAAAGTTGCTGATTATTACTGTATATGCTTTGGTTTTACTTAAACGTCTTACCTTCCAGAAAAGAGAAATGCTCTGCCTTTGAGAGTCCACATCCTGCGTTTTGTACCAGACATCTAAGAGACCAGTAGGCACTGAATGTCAAAGAAAAAAAGGGGAGCAGAATTAATGACTCTATTTTGAAGCAAACAAACAAGACGTTGAATAGGCTACATAGGTAAAAATCCTGAAATGACTAAAGTTTAGGATTTAAAATCTCTCTGGAATGATGTAGCGTGTTGTGGCCTTTAAAGTATTATTTTGTATTTTAAGTCTGTATTTGCTACTCCAGCTGGAGTTCAGCTGCTGTGAAGACTGCCTGCATGACTGCAGTCATGAAGAGACCAAATCACAAGAGTAAGAGAGGGTTATGCTCCCCCAGACATTATTTTGCACTCTGTAATCACTGACTTTCACAGAAGCCTATAAATCAAAGTGATGGTATTAGTTCTGACCTTTGCATAGAAGTTGGGCTAATTAAGGTCGTTAGGGCTGGCTATACCAATCCTAAAACAACGGACAGCTTAAGGTGATAGGAATTTTGTGTGCCGGCTCCTGGCTATCTAGATCTAGGCAATAAATGTCTTTACCAGCTAGCTGGGTAGCACCTTGTCATATGTAGTTTGCAAGCCCTGTTCTTTCCAAGATTCTCCTTATGTTTACAGAATTAACGTTCAGTAGTCAGAACACCACGCAGAATCACAGCCTCCTTCCAGTCCTGGGAAGATACTTCCTGAAAACCCTTGGTGTTTAGACTGTTTGATACTCATTCAACTCTACAGTTTTGAGTAAATCTTCCAAAATAACACTAAAGCAAACTTCTCGCTGCAAAAGCTAGTGAACAGTGTGCTCAAACAGTTCAGAATCAGATAAAGACATACAAAGAAAGCCAGTGTGATGAGGGATAATAAAGCTTGGTTTCTCAAGGTCCCGGCACACAATAAACTCATAAAATTACAATAATAAGTGTCACGGATAACATAAGCAGCAGGCAACTGATGCCCGACCCCACCTAGAATGGGACTAGGGCTGTCTGTTACTTGCTAAATGCAAGGACAGAAAAAAAATCCTCAGTACCAGCAATGTTAAGAACTATTAGTCCTGTATCCACTGCAAATAGTGACTGGAATAGAAAAAAGAAACAGGACCCACAGAAGAAATAAAATCCAAATGCACTCACTGTGAGCAAGGGAGGAAGCGGTCAGCTCAAAGCAGGAAAAAAAATAAATCAGATTGCCTCTGTTGGACTCCAGCCCAGATTTTAAGGTTCATTTCACATGTGAACTATATAAGTTAGCTAGAAAAAAAATGCTCACTTGAGAACAGTGCTTGCATAAAGCAAGTTTTTGTGGCAGCTCAGGCCTAGAGAAACATGGAAAACACCTTTTTAAGTACATCTTAAAAAGGTATACTCCTGAATTTGCTAAAGGCCAAACTCTCGTGTAGAACTTCAACTACTTTGAAGAAGAGCAACTGTAACGTACACCGAGCTCGTCACCTGCAACCTCACCTTGCTAACACTTAGTCTGATGTCAGAAATACTGATTAGTTGGAAATTTTCTTGGTTTAGAGCACTGGCTGGGGAGGAGGAATGCTGACCACAAATACCATAGCAACCCAGACTGCATCAGGAAGGTAAGAAAACTGTTGAGAGGAAGGTGGGGGAGGGAAGGAAAAGTTCACACCTTCTGCATCAATCAATGCTTCTTACAGAAACTGATGCTGTCAGTAGTGGTAAACAGCATGAGTAATAACTGCAGGAGCCTGAAGGTCTTATAGTAATTCACAAAAAAAGGAGCAACGAAAGCCAAGTACAATATGAAAGGAGAGGATGCCAAAGCAGCCAACACATCTTTGTTAAAGCACCAACTTCTGAGAAGCTTTCTTCTTTCATAAGAACTGACAGTTCTGCAGCCTGTGACTTCATACAGCTCAGTGGGAAGTCAAGCAAGCATACATAGGAGCCTGCAGCAACGCGAAGACCTCTAGTATTAGAACTGGCACAAACTAACACAATTTCCCTCACATTTATGCTGTGTGTTCCCTGGAATCTGCTGTGCAGTCCTGTGAAGCAAGGAACATTATCTGCTCACGTTGCAGTTCATTAGGGGACTGCTCTCCGGAATGCGTGGCCAGGTTAAAACCATTCAGATCTCCAGTGACTGCACTCCTTAGTGGAGGGAGCTACCTGGGAGCTCTCCAAAGGAAATATTTTCTTTACTTGGAAAAAGGTGAATTGGCAAAATCAAACCATTTTGTTAAAACCTCCCTCAGTTCTGTTGAAGTTGACAGAACAGACAGTGTCCAATTCATTCAGCTCCTCAGCAAATTGTCAAGTGAGCTCAAGAACCCAGGGAGTGCTTCCCAAAGCTGAGGTTCCTTCATGACTCAGGGCCACTTGGCAGCCATCCTGACTTCTGTATGGTATTGTTGTAGAAATTCAGTAAAATGCTTAGATATGAACCAACACAAAACATTTTCCTTTTCCCAGTTAAGCTGCACAAACTCTCTCCGACTTTTCCAGATGTGCAGGAATGAAGGAGGCTGCTGCTAGGGCTCCAGGCAACATGGAGAAAATTTCTCCAACTTCCAGCAATGTCAAAAGAATAAATCCTTCAGAATTTCTCAATGAGCTCTTGAAATTCCAGTTTTGCAAGGAAATTAAACAGTTTAATTTTTCGGTCATGAAGAAAACCGTTCTGTTACAGAAGTTCACTTCTCTGTTGGCTTTGTTTCTGGATTTACAGAGCTTCTAACCAGGACTGGAAACCAAGCAACATTTTGAATTTGTTACCTGAAGTTTACACTTCTATGTAAACCTTAGAGACAGGCTTAGTGTACCAAACCACATATTGTATTACCTGCTTCTGGAGTCTGGGTTTGGAACGCACTCCAGTTACTCCACAGTCCTCTCTCAGGATGAATTTTACAGCTAACCTGAAATTCGTAGTCTGTATGAGGCTCCAGACCGTAAAGACTGAAATTTTCACTGTTTACATTTTCAACCTTTAATGGAGATAAAGGACATAAAACGTTAAACTCACAAAGAAATAAAGTTGACAAATCTTCTGTTCACACATTTTACTCAACTTCAAGCAATGCATTTAGCATTTAAAATAAAAACAAAGACTTCCAACCAGCATTAGATAAGGCCCAAGCATTTGTAAATTGAGCACCTGTAGCCATGAGCTACACCGGACAGATATGACCACATTTTGATGAAGTAGTGTGCCAAACATAAGCTCTGATTCTTCACTGCATCATACTTGAACTGTTCATGCATGCAGATTTTTACAGGATGAGTTTTACCTTCTTTCAGTTTTAGACCAATGATAGAGGTTTTGATTAGTTGTCAATAGTTTTTCTTATATATGATGCTAGAGAACAGAGAGAGGCCAATTTGGAAAAACTCATTCTAAAAAGAAACAAGGATATTAAAGCAACCTCCAAGGATCACAACTTCCTTTATTCTCCAAGAAAGGATTACCGTGTTCCAGGCGTAACCAGTAAGCGGATGGTATCTTATTCTACAGTGCTGCGCTCGTACTTCATCGTGCCAAACAAATGCGAAATTTGTCACAGAATTTTCAAATCCCACTAACAATCTCGGAGGATGTGGTTTCACTAGCAGCAAAAACAAAAACAAGAAAATGGCACTCAGGTATGCATCACAACTAGAGGGTTAATGGAAAATAGACTAACGAGTTGCGACTGGGTGGATACTTCTGACGGGTTTAAGCAACAAAGATGTAGTGCTCAAACTGTTTTCACTTTGTTCTAACTGAACGAAGGTAAGCAATACATTTACCTATGTCTATTAACATGAACATGAATGGCTGTGAAAAAGCACTTCCTAGTTCGTTGGAGGCGGCAACCACAACTGTGTAAGCGGAGTCAAAATTCAACTTCTTGCTCAGAACCAGCGAGCCAAATTTATTATTCAGATTTTCTTCTAGAAAACAGAAGACGTCAGTGCCATCTGATAGCCTAGAAAAGAACAAAACCTCTTGGTTAATACTTCCCTGTACCCTGTGAAAGTTAAATCCCTGAGTTCGTAGAGGTATAGCTCACATCTCTACCCAATTGTGCTGGTTCAGATGTGCTGAGACTGTGACTCTTTGAACAACTTAAATGATTAAGTTTAATTGGTGATTAAATATTTAATTTATCTGTAGTCTAAGGGTCAGATGGTACGGCTTCAAACACGACTTTTCATTCTCAATCTGCCATTCAGCCCATTGTAAAGGTAACTCATTTAGCTTCTCCACGTACTTTCCTCCACCTGAATCAGAGATGATTATATCATGTTGCTTCGGGCTGATCTGTCGTATTTGATAATATACTTAATAAATTACTAGCAAGCACTGCTGTATTCAATGTGCCATTGCAACCCTTACAGGACTCATCCTTCCCTACTCTTCTGTGAATTAACCATCTAGTGTCCTTCTGCTTAAAGAGCAATGATGGGTTTCTATAAACTAGGAATGCTGCTCCTGCTTTGGCTAAGAGAAGCAGATAATAGTGAGCATAGCAGGACAAAGAGATGGTCACACACAGTACCTCCGAAAATAAACGGGTAGTAGTTCAGTCTGTCCAGCTGATTGCAAGTGTCAACATTAATTCTTTCTACCCACATACTTGCTTGAATAGAAGTTTTCTGTTGCAGGCATTGCTAATTACATAATCACTAAATAGAGAAAATCCACTGCGGGAAAACAGCGGGTTTAAGCTGCCATTTTAAGAACACTTCCACTATTAACATCGCCTTTCCGAAACAGGAGCCATGACTTGCCTTATTCTCTTTACCCTCTTAACCCAGAAGTGAGTAAACCACTGCCGTGCAGCACACACAAACGTAAACAGGAAAGGTTTTTTTAACTGAAACAGTTGACTTTTGTGATCATGGCGGCCTTGGACTGATTCATAAAGCAACTCTTGTGTGATTTGCTAAAAAGGTTGAATCTGTAACAAACAGTGCAAAAATAAAATTTAAAAAATCTCTAATTTATTATTATAGGTATTAAAGAGCCTACTTCCCTGTGTTACTTACTGTATTACATATGTAGTGTTTATGTATGTAAGCCTTCCTTTATCCCAGGTGCAGGTAGGATTGCCATCTGTCCCATACTGGATACACGACACGTTTCTTGGCTGATCTGGAGGATCTTAAACAGATATTCTTATCAGTTTCTTCCTTAAAAATGTTGAGAGGAGAAATATGAAGAAATGCTAGGGTTTGGTTTTGTTTGTTTGTTTTTTAAAGACAAGCAAGTGCAAAGTATTCAGAGGTCGCTATACGTGAAAATAGCTGAGTCTATCATGCAGTCTGTTGAGACCTCTGACACTTGGACAAACCCACAGTGAATTTGCAAGGATACCAAATAAATACAAGTGCTTAACAAGTATCAAACTGGGCACCCCAAGCTTTGCTTGAAGCAGTCAACCATTATTCCTTAAAATCAAACAAAAAGAAAGGCAACAATGCACTCATACAGAAGATGACTACTGCAGCAGCAGCTGCACTTCTATGGCAAGAAGAAAATCTAAAATTTCCTTTGAATTATTCTTGCAAGTCTCCGGTGTCCCAAAGAGACTGGTGTGTCTCAAGCGTAGAACAGGAGAGAGCGAGCATTATTATGTTTGCTCTGAACAAGCAGTTTCATTTAGCACCTCTCCGTTTTTCAATTACTGGAACTCCCTTCCTCATTTGCTATGGCGGAACAAGCTGGGTGCCATTTAAGTGCCACTACACGTAAAGCAGCACATTAGCTTTTTCAGAGGTTGCACAGCGATACACAGTGGGTGCAGAGGGGCAGACATGTACGCAGCGCCCTCCAGATCCCAACATCCATGTGGGTGGCTGGGAATCAGGGTGTGGAAGGCCCCTTTTGTGCTGCATAGTTCCAGCCAGCAATATTTTAGGTATGAAGCCAATAAAACATAGCACCCTTTCTGGAAAAGACCACCCACCTACTAGTTCTTAACATAAGCCTCAGGGGAATCCCAGAAAATATTTAAGAACAAGAAATAACAAAATTCTCCTTACTTCCAGACATTATATCGACTCCACAAATGAGTTTTTTCTTGTACTCACAAACTATTTTGCAAGTAAACATGTGTTTGCCATATGTAAGGACTTGAAATTTGGTGCTCACAAAAGTGCCATAATTAATAATTAGTTCAGAACTGTTAAAGAAAATAGCTGTCTTGCACTGCTCATTGTATTTCAGTTGCTTCAGCTGGCACGAGAGGGTAATGTTAGTTCCAGGCTGGACATGTGAAGCAGAGTTAGCAGTCATATTTCCTTTGTCGCATATTTCTGCAACCCCGTGGGGAAGTTTGCTAGCAGTCAAGTTTCCTTTACTGCACGCTTCTGCAACAAAATGGGAAAAAACACCTTTAAAATGAATACATCATTCAGCCTGTAAAACATGCTGCACTCTAGGAAGAGGGTCTTCCCGAATTTTTAATGTAAGAATTCCTGTCTCTGCACACGTAACTCGTAATACATTGTTGTGCAGAGTCTTCAGTGATCCAACTACCTGGAGATCAGAAACCAAAGCCTAGCTACCAGTTATTGTACAATAAAGCACAACCCGAGGCAAAATCTACCAATCAGAACGTTTTTTTCACTGCTGAAAGAAAAAAATAATTAGCCAGAGTGCTTCTTTTAAGTGATAATTGCTGTATATATATATATATATATATAAAACCTTACCTGCTGTGAAGCGCATCAACAAACAAATTGCTGCAGGCATAATCCATGCAAATAACATTTTGCTTCCTATGGAGAAATGAGTACCTTTTACCAGTTCCTAAAAAGTGAAAAAATCTTTTTAAAATATCGGTAGTATTTTATAACGTCACACAATTCAAAATGCTTATTTTATGGGTCCTTTCTAATTAACCGTCTCTGCTGACATTGCACAGTGACTCTTTAGATGCTATCCCATGCAGCTGCTGATTTTCAGACTGGTTCTCCCTAGAGACAGGCACAATAGCTAGAGGAACGTCGGAATTACAGGTACTTTACAACTCTGTGCTTTCAAAACAGAGATACTTGTTCCCTTCTTTCCCAAAGATGCCCTGCAAGCCCAGAACCAAAAATCTTACTGTGAAATGCACCCAGAGCAGACCCTAAGTACCCCTTGTGCAAAGGCTAAAGATTTTCCTTACTCATTTCTGCTCTTACACCTCCTGCCTTCCACTTTTGTGCAGAAGTGGCCTGAACCCAAAATTTTAAAGTAAACTAACAGCCAAAATTTGGCAGGACCTTTAGCAGAAAGAACACACCGTACCAGGGAGGTTTGAACACCCAGTATGTAGAAGCAGCAACTCGTAAGCTTCTTAATTCTCTCCCGGGGATACTCAGACATTTACATGATGCCCTCTCACCCTCCACCCCCTGCAGCTTCTCAGGGAGTAAGAACATGTGCTATTTCTCCCCAAGACAACGTTTTTGCATGGCAAATCCAGCGCAGCTGGCACTCCCCTGAAACCCCGCACCCCGGTGTCCAGTATGCGCTCCCCCACGCTCCGTTATACCCTGCACAGAGCTGTCCAGAAAAGATCTGGTTCATGGGGGATGCAGAAGGAGGAAGAAAAAGGGAGAAGGGAAGCAGAAGAGATGGGATAGAAATGCCTGGTGCTTCCCAGCGCCCCAGCCTGGACACTTGGCTCACCTCTCACATCTCTCCAGGGGCAGGCAGCCGTGGCACGCATTCGGAGGCAGCAGCCTAGCGCTGTGGGAACACCTGGGAGAGGGGGTTAAGGACAACCTAATGAACGGTGAGGAGGGACTAAGGGCGTCTGCTAGGCAGGAAAACCCGACTGTCAATCTCGAGTCAGATATGATGTCCACTGCTGCAGGTGAGAGGATGCAGCAGCCCCGTTATCAAGGGCATTTCAACAGACCCAGACTTCCCAGAGATGCCCCCAAACCCAAAGGAGTTGATTTCATTCTGGGTGACTTAACACAGACTCAAGATTCCCAGAGCCAAAGTATCGTGCATTAAATGTTGGATATGACTTCACAATCAGCATTAACAACTATTTCCTTTCTTGCCCTGCCGCTGCAGAACGGCAGAAGCAGCAAGAGCACATTGGGTACTTCGGAAGAGAACACACCAATGACCAATTTTTATAGCTTCTGACCCGTCGCAGGCGCAGCTATTTTAACAGCCTGATGTTACATTTGAAGCAAACCACTGCAAAGTGAAACTTCACAGCCTGATCGCTTCTCGTGCCACTGTGGAGGGGCACTTCCAGGGGGATGCATTCAACAACACAGCCTTTGGTGCGTGTGTTAATACATAAAAAAAGTTATTTCAGGTTGGTTTTGCGTAACGAGACGGGAGCCATTCCACATTTTTTTAAGAAAATGAACTCGTATACGATGTGAAATATGTAAGATTTGCCCAAAATGCATAAACACTGTGCTTTTTGTTTAAATCCACGGGTTCTTCAGATCAAAATGCTGCAGTGCCTCAGACTTACCCCAGTGCACGTAACGCCTGAGGTCTGTAGGTGCTCTGCGACTGCCAGGATGAGCAATCGCAGCACCCGAGGTCTTCAAGTAAATGCCCTGCCTTCCAATAAACTGAAATCACCCGGGGCTGCAAACATCCTTCTGACAGCACAACTGAACCCCAGACACCTGAGTCAACGCACAAAAGCGGTACTTCTTCAAGTAATTTCAGTCACTGGCTCACTAGGCAGGCGCTAGACAACTTATGCAGCATCAGATGAGAGCAGCGAGCCGTATAAACCATGATGGGAGCAAAATATGAGAAAAGAAGGAGAAATAACCTTCCGCTTGGATCAAAGGTACACGGAAAGCTTTTGTAAAAAAAAAAAAAATAAAAAAAAAACCCTCCAGATTCCACAACCGTGTGGGAAGATGAGATAAAACGTATTGCTGTGCGTGGATTGAGCGGCACACGAGGGACGCCGCCGTGCGTGCAGGAGGCAGGGGAAGCCCCGCGGGGCTGGCAGGGCACAGTGCCCTGAGGGACCACCTCTGCCCCTCACAACAAGCTCCCACGCTTCAGCACAGCGGCTGGCGGAGCACGGGGGCTCCCCGGCTGCCTTCAACCGGCTTGTAGAAGCCGAGGACGCGGCCCCCCGCCCCGGCTCCGGCGGAGCCCTCAGCGACCGCCCGGAGCCGCCCTCCCGCCCGCCGTGCCCCGGTACTCACCGACCGGCCGCGCCGCTCCCCTCAGCCCGCGGTCGCCGGGAGCCTCCCGCATGTGCACGGCGGCTCCGTCCCGCCCCGTCCCGGCCCGTCCCGCCTCCCCTCAGCGCTGCTCGGCTCCGCCCGGCCCCCGGCTCCCGTTGTCCTGTCCGGGGGTCCCGGTGGGGCCCGCGGTGCCGGCCGGGGCAGGCCTGGCGGCGGCGGGGAAGGACGGGACGGGGGCGGCCGGGGCCTTGTTCCCGCTCGTCCCACAGGCCGGGCCGGGCTGCAGGTGGGAGATGAAGAGGCAAGAAAGAGGCTTGCTGAAAGAGGCTTGCTCAAAGTTAGCTTCTCACAGATTCCCCCCCCTCCGTCCTCCTTCCCAGCCCCCGTTTTTCTCTCAGGGAAGGAGAGGCACAGGAAATTTCAATTACAGAAAGCCTAGGTATGAGAAAAGAGTGAAGATTACCAGAAAAAAAAAAAAAAAAAAAAAAAAAAAGCCTGTGAAACCTAAAGCATAACTCTCACTACCTGCTCTGGTAGACTGGAACGAGAAGTGCTCAAGCAACCGCAGCGCAAGACAGAGGTGGGAGAGAGGAGCCTGTCCTCAGGTACAGCCGCTGCGACTCTTCACCCCCGTGTCTTATTCCAATGTCGAGCGATTCTTACTTTCTCACATTTTTAATCAGCCTGCTGGCAGACTGCCACCATGTCTGAAAGAGCTTATCATTAAAAAGGTCCTCGTTACTATTGTCCCTCCTCTTTGTTAGGCGTCGATAACAAACTTGGCTTTCCCGGCAGCGTTTGCTTCATGTGACTAACTTTTACTAGCTTCAGTATTGAAGCAAAGGTGTTTTGGGGACTGGCATCCAAACAAACGATTACAGAAGTGTGAAGTTGTAGAGTCCAGAATCTTTGAGTTTGAACCCCCGGTACGCTTTGTTTCTCTTCCAAATCCCTGTGTAACATTAGCACTTCTCTAGACAGAAGAAAGTGCTGACGAAGTTCACAGAAATACTATGCATGCACTGTGCAAGTCTGTACCCTGTGAAACTCCAAATATCACCAGTTTCCTTTTAAGTATATAACTTATTTCCCCTCTGTCTTTTTTTAGTTTACACTTTTTACAATACTTCTTCCCAGCACGCGCTTCATCTACGGTCTGTAAGACCAGGACTCATATAATTTTAAAATAGGACTCCAAGAGGACTTCATATGGAATCTCGTCTCTGGTACCCTGTCCATTGCTTCCCCTCACTGGGTGTATTTGATTTTCATTTTTTGAAAAAAAATACGCAGCCGTTACATGAGGTGCTCAACTGGCAGTAGCAAAACTTGAGTAGCATTTTACTCATCGATGAGGCGTTTAAGGGAAGGTGCCCGTCAGGTGGCCCGAGTGATCAGAATTTTGTGTCGCGATGACAGGAAACTAAACTGAAAACACCAATCCACTGCCTATCATTAAATGCAGCTGCTTTCTTTTTTTTTTCTTTCTTTTTGCTTAAGGCTGAACACCAAAGTCTGCTTTTTCATGCGATTCCTTCTCACTGAGTTGTGTTGAAATAGTGTGTATGTTCCCAGGAACTGTCAGGGAACTGCTTTGATATTCCAGATGTTGTATAAACCCTCTGCTATTCTACCAGGCTTTTAAGCAAAATATTTGCTAAGTATTATTCTGATTTCAAATGTTACTGGATTCCAGAAACTGGTTGAAAATGCTTTTTGCTACCAGCCACTTGGTCTAGCCCAGTACGTTGTGTGCTGGGTGTTCCTTCAAGGCGACGGAGCAGAGCTCTGTCTTAGGAGCTGAGCTCGAAGTAATTCTGTTTTGCCTCCCACAAGTATGAGTAAAGGCACAGTGCTGCACGGGCAAACACCAAGTACTTCAGAATCATAAAGAAAACAGCATGCTCCCTGCAGCCAGATGTCCCACCGAAACCTTCATCCAGGGCTCGGCTGCACAAAAAGAGCAGAAGGGCAAGGCCCCTGCTGCAAACGGAGCTGCCGAGTGCTGGCCAAACGCTGTGCCAGCCGGCCTGCGCCCCGAGAGCTGCCTGGGACAGAAGGTGATGTCAAGGAAAGTACGGAGTCATCTGTTCTCTGCGAGGAGGTGGCGTCTGCAGTTCTGAAAATGAAGCCTGGGAAAGCACCACCAATAGCTGACATAACGTGGTGTTCGGCGATCGCGGCGTCAGTGCTCTGAGGAGCATTTGTAGCGAAGCAGAGGGCCGTAGCGGTGAGGCCAAAGAAAGGCCATCACAAAGCGTCGTTAATGGTGGCAGTGGGGTCTTACAGCCCAGGCAACGTTGTGCCTTCTGAGATCCACAGCTGCCTGGTGACAGAGCAGGCCTGCTGTTCCAGTAGGCTGGTTTTCGAGGGGTGAAGCCTCTGTGATCAAACTGAGAATATGCCAGAGCATAACTGTAAACGCAAGACATACGGTCGCTGGTTGAGTATGCGCTTCAGGGAATCCTGTTACTTGGGTGGAGCCTGCTGCCAGGGGAGAATTGCAAACTGTCTCCTGTCATTTACTGCCTAAAACATTATGGTGCTTACAGAAACAGAGGCAGGGAGGGCTGCTCTCACGAGTGGGGTATAAAATACAGGTCTGGTGTTACCATGCCTCTCTGCCACGTCTACCACAGCCTCCAGTGCTACACATCGGAAAGGAATCGCCAGTGTTAGATAAACCAACCTGTCAGAATGCTTTCTGCTTCAGCCCACTCTCATAATCCGATGAATGCTGGAACGGGAAAACAGTGAGTACAGAACATGGATGTTCCGTGTATACAGTGAAAATAAAGTGGGAGTTAATGATGTAATGAAATCCGTATGTATACTGTCATTGGCAATTCCTGCTCAACTTCTGGAAGTGAAGGATGAAATACTTTATCTGGGAAAAAAAAGTACACATAAAAGGAGATTTATAAAGCAAAGCAAAGCAAACCAGATTGGGAGTGGCTTACTCAGACCTTGCAAGGAAAAAATGCTATATTTACATATTTTTAAACACAGGATTTAAACAATAAGAATAATAAGTACACTTATTTTAAGTACAGGAAGTTGTAAATGGTGAAAAGCTGCCTTTTTTCCAAATGTTTTAATGGCAATCAGAGAAAATTAAAGATGATGATTGATGAAAGAAGACTGGAACTCGATCAGAAAATAGACAAGTGCTAATGTTAAAATTATTGCTGAAGAAAACAGAATTCAACTTCAAAAGTGAAATCAGCAGGTGTAGACCTTACACTGTGGTTATGTCAAGTTGTAGATCTGGAAATAACCTTGAGAAAGAGTAATTGTGAAGGAATGGTTGTGAGTCATCACCAACAAAATGATACATGAAGATTGACAGGTCGCTGGGAGTTAATTATTGACTGCTTAAAAGCACTGAGAGAGAATGTGAGTATGTCCAAAAATCTGCAGTGATTGTCATCACTGATCAGTCGTGAAAAAGTAATGGTTGTTTCTTTAATGTATTCCCTTGGTGACTTTCTCTGGAGCTCTTGGTTTTACCACGTTGTCTAGTCTAGCTTAGGGAAAGCTGCTGCAGTGTTTGCATCCCTGTTCTTTGAAAAACGTGCCACAGGATTTTTCTTCTTCCCTTTATTTTATTTTATTTTATTTTATTTTATTTTATTTTATTTTATTTTATTTTATTTTTCCCAACACAATTCCATGTTCTCGTGCCAGCACAAATGCTTTCTCTGCCTCTTTGAAGACCTCAGAGGCTCAAAGGCAGCTTTCAGACTGGAGTCTCTTACCCAGCAGGAGGGTGACTCCTTTCAGGCTGCACAATTTATTTTTTTAATTTTTCTGAATATCTTGTGGTTTCTCGGTGTGTTTTCTTGTGATGAAATAACAGATGAGAGTACAGTTTCTAGATCTAATTGTACAGGGGACCAAACAGGCAAAGATGTGCAGCAGTAACTGTGTCTAGCACTAGCTGTTAGACCTCTGTTCACCCAGCGAGGACTGCACTGATCTCACTGTGAAAGCTGTGGTCACATTCTGTTGCATCTTTGTTATGTTTAATCTGTGTTTTTTTACGAAGCTGCCAAACCCCCCGCCCCCGTCACCGGTCACTCTCCCCACAGCAGAACTGGTGGGGCACGGCGGGTAAGAAGCTCTCCAGTTCTTCAGTGCCAAGCTTAAACTGCTGATTTCAACTGGGCTACGTGATTTCATGGCCAGGAAAGCAGGGAAGGGCAGCCTCGATGGCAGGGCCATCATGGGCAGCCGAGGACAGTGACTTCTTGAGCAGGTCGTGTTGGATAGACCAGCAACACCAACGAACCACACATCAGCCCTATTTGCACATCGAAACAGCGTCCACTACCAACACCAAGGCAGTCATAACCCATGAGGAGCTCAAAGGTGGTATTAATTCATTGTTTAATATAGGCATAAACAGGAACAAATTGCAGATGTCGGTATTGGAATTATAATTAGTGTAATGGGTTGGGCACCTCGTGGATTAAAAGCAGCAGCCCTCTACTCTAGGTTCCCTGTTTCAGCTAGTCACGTCCACATCCCAGCCTCCTGCCTTTCCTTGCCTTTTCTTTTATTTCTTTTCCTCTTTAAGCCTCTTGACCAGTCTTGCTCAGTGGCCTCCCAGTGCTTACATTGCATTTAAATTCTCTTGTTCAGGCAATCTTTTCCCAAAAGTTTCTTTCAGTGACCTATTTTCTGGCACCGGCTGCAGTTGGTGCAGTTCCCACCCTCGCGATGGAAGCTGCTTGCCTCTGTCACCGGGGTCCCAGCCACTGTGCTGATGTGAGCCAGATGGTGGCTCAAAGCAGGGAAATGCCTGCCTGAAAAATCATCATTAGTACCGTTTTGTTCATGTTTTGCCAGCTGACATTTCAGCCCCAGCAGCCCTTTGATCCAATTTGCTGTGGAAGAATATGACTCAGGCCCCAGTGGAAGAGGTGGAAACCCTAAATGTGATCGAGGAGCCCCAGCCGCTCCGGCTGGCCAAACTGCACCGCTGCTGAATGTCAAACCTCAGCACACGCCGCCCCGTTTCCAGGAACCAAGCTCGGGCTGTTCATTCCATCTGCCTCTCTTGCTGCTGTGTCTTTAGCTTCGTTAGTGGCTTCAGCTACGCAGATGGCAGGTTCCTTGCAACCTGGCCAGCAGAATTCTGGTCCGCTGTGCTACGGTGGTATTGAAGTAACTGCTACAATAGCAATTAATTGCGTGTTTGTTTCTTTGGTATTTCAGGTACTCCGTGTGCCGGCTCTGTCAGTTTTACGTCCGCTGTTGATGCCCATGACTCTAGATTTGCCTTTACCTAGCAGAGTGAAATCAGGTACCTAGTTCTGCAAACAGTTGCCCCAGCTCCTTGTAACTGAGCAAGGTAAGGCTGAACTGAGCCTGAGTCTGGCAGTACAATTCTAGGAAATCATATGGAAGATGTAGGATTCACGCTGTCATCCGGCATCTGTACGAAGTTAAGAATTATGGAGGTTTTGTTCTTGTTGTTTTGTTGTTGCTTTTTAATATTCTTGTGCCAAGATTGATTTCTCTCTATTAAGGAAAGACTTGACTGGTTTGGTAAATAGCAATCCTGAAGTCTTCTTTAATCGATCACTTTCATACCTTGTGTTGTATTTATTGTGTTTAATGTTTGCTTTGATATTTTGTCCTAGCGCTGCTTCCATTGTTTTACAAGTGACATTTTCATAGGATTTGGCTTTATGAAGCTAACATTCAGTGAAGCTAGTAAAGACACAAAACCACAGCCTTAGTTCTCACATCCTCTTCTACGAAATTCAAGTTTAGTTTCAGTCTCTGCTGCTGTGCTCAGTCCTTCTGCCCTTTGAAAAACTACTCTCCCCTCTTAAAGAATGAATCCTGTTGAAGGCTAAGAAACATGAGGCATACCAAATAGCGTATTTTTAGTGAATATTTGTACTTCCGTTGTGTAACCATTTCACCTGCTGTCATTTTTCAGTTGCTTTGTGTTCAGAATGATTTTGCTGATCCAAGCATTTATTTGCAGCTTTGCTTGCAAGTCTTGGTCACAACCTGGGCTTTGATCTTTTGTCTTTGCATTCAGAAATCGCCAGATATTTACTGTTGTTATTTTGCTTTGTGAAACTTTAACTAAAATTTTAATCAAATTTTAGTCTCTGTAGCATATTTATCTGTAGCTAAATCTTTTTCACAATTTATGGATAAGCAAATGCTTACAAATCTTTCAGCATGGAGTAGTCTGACAAGCACATGCAGAATAAAAACGAGCAGCACAAGATTACTCATTGAACATTTCCGTTACCTTCATTTTCTTGTACTGTTCCCATTACTGGATGTTATACGGTGCTATACTCTAGATCCTGAAGCTTTACAGGAAATAGCAATTATTGCTGCCCTGGCTCTGTGGATAAGAAACTGAGGAAAGTGTCTTGGTTGCAGACAGCTGCTGACTGAGCCGAGACCGAAAGCCAGCTCTCCTGTGCTTCAAACACTCAAACAGGATGCATGGGATGGTGGCCGCAGTAGCATACATGATTACAAACTGTAACTAGTGATGCATATTTAATGCATATCTTGCTATGCATTTCTTCTATTTGTTATACGCTTAATTTAATTAATTTTTAAACATACTTTTTGAAGGGTAGCAGCAAGCAACAAGTCCCAGAGGATATTGTCTCACTAATCTGTATCATGCTGTCAATAACTGCTTTCCATCCGAGCTTAGAATTCACACTGGTACTCCATCACACCTGACACACCTGTACTGACACAATGGCTGGAGATAAGAGCTGGCAACGAATGACTTGGCTGTTGTCAGAGCCTGTCTGAGATTTGAAAAGACTGCTTTCCATTTTCTTACTTCTTTTTACTTTGTTCTCTCTTGCCATTTTTTTTTTCCTGAGGTTGCGTTAGATCCGTGACTAGCAATGAGAAACAGCCATGGTGCATCTCTCTGCATCAGGAACTGTAGTGCTTCGAAATGTAATTACTTTACATTTAAGTGAGTGGGTATCTGACGTGGCTTGCACTAAGAGCATTCCTGTTACAGAGCTCGTCCTCAGGCTGGTGAGCATCTCTGGGGGGCTCTGACTGTCCCTGTCTCCAGGACAGACACCAGGATAAGGGGACAGGGCCACAGCTTCTTTACATCAAGAACGACGGCACTGTGCGAAGTTCTCCCACACTGTACTTCGACAGCAGCTGATTTCTCTGTGTTACTCATTAGGCATATAAAAAAAGAAAGGTCTTGTCATAAAATAATTACAGACAGATTTCACTTGCATGGGATAATGTATAGATGAGTCTGCAGTCTCACGGGTTGAGTGGTAGATAAGTGAGAGATCAATGCTTTTTGCTCTATATTGTTTGTGGGGAGAGACTTTAGTCAGCACACACTTCCTTTATGTGCCTCAGCAGCACGTCGAACCCATGCTACAAGTAAGCTGAACAGCCCATGAAACTCATTGCCAAACTGGAAAACAACCTGTGGAACTCACCGCCACGAGATACAGCTGCCAACAACACAACCAAACCTGGAAAAAGGTTGGGAAGTGCTGGTACCAGGAACTAGAGAGCTCGTAATATTTGGGGAAGGAAGTGGATGTGTAGATGTTAAAGTACCTGTATTAAAAATGACAGCGGGATTTGGTTGTAAGTGCTGAGCTGTCCATATATTCGAGAGTTGCCTGTTGCAGGGATTTTGGTGTCGTGCTTGCGTAACAGCTTGCTCAATTCCCGTCACTCAGGATGCTGGTTTTTACCACTAAGCACTGCACTTGGTGGAAAGAGGGCTCAGGCCTGATGCAAAGGCCTTGTAAGGTCAATGCAGGCAAAGACAAAAAGCAGAGTCAGGAGCACGTCTAACAAGTAAAATCTGAAACCGAGGACACTGGTGCCAGGCTGCTGACAGAATCCCAGCTTCCTTCACGCTCTGGTCAGTTTATGCACTGGTGCATTCATTGCCAGAGGCAAGCATCGCAGGCATTTATTCCAGACCTAACCTGTCACCACCATCTAATGGGTTAGCAGGAGGGGAGAGGGGGACTGCTTTGTGTATTTGTGTCCTCCTCCTTCCGTTTTCCCAGGTAACCTGTCCTTATTTACCAGATGCATCCATTTGCTCACGCAGAGAAGAAAGGCTTCCTTCAGCCCCAGCGAAACCCGTGGCAGTTGTGCCATTGATGAAGAAGGTGCGCACTGCGAGAGGGGGGCAGAGGATTCAGCCCTGCACGACTGCGTGCGGTGAGTTCCTCAACGGGAAAGGAGCTAGCCTCCTTCGTCCACAAATATATTTGCAGGTATCTCTCCTAGGGTAATTTAGCAAGGCTGCATGTTCAGACTTCAATCAGCAGGTGCCTGAAGTGTAAGATCACGCTTTCGGTCCAGTTTTTCTGAAAAAACAAGCGCTTCCATGTAGCAGTAAACACCCCACGTGTGTTGCTCGTTCAGGCAACATAGGCAGCTCAAGTCTCAGGATGTGGACATTGAAAAAAATATCTTCCACACCTCACATTTTGGCTGCTGGTAGTATGTGGCTGTTCTTTTACAATTTCCTTCCTGCACAGGCAGCAATCACTAATTTTAGACTAGCTTACATGTAAGAGTAACATTTCAGGCTTGGAAACAGTTTGCTGCTTCTCAAGAACAAACCTGCCACATCTTGCCAGGTAAAATATAAAATACTACTCAGTAAATTTAAGTGACAAATGGCAGATCGCTTGGTTTAAGAGGAGACGAGAATAGCACCCAACTGTTCTGGCTTGAAGGTGTCCAGGACTAAATGACAAAATCAATCAATTTGTGCAACAGCCCTTAGAGAAGCACATACGGTGCCTTGGAAAATTCAAGAGAAAAGTTAAAATTCCAGGTTTAGCAGTTTTACTGCAAAAAGTGATGAAGCGTGTAATTCTAGATACCTACTAACATATACACTAGCATTTACATTAGCCTTGTCAGTCTAACACATGTTGAGTCTTGCTCTTATGGTTGTACAGATTTCGATTTGGTAATGCACAGTCAGATGATCTTTTTTCTTTTTATTGTGATTATGTTGACATCAGCCTTACAAGGTGTACCCCCTGCATATGTTTGCTGTGACGTGCGTAGCCAGCTGAGCTACCCAGACCGTTAACTGCGCAGGCTCCTCCGTGAACAGAAATCACACGTACTGCTATATCGTTCAGAGGCTCCTCGGTGCTGCTGCTTGTGAACGGAGACTCAGACCTACAGGCAGTAGCACTCAGAACGCCAGTGGCCGTGGGGCGTTCACAGCCCTCCCACCCCAACCCCACGCAACTTCACCTCCACCAGTGCAGCTCCGGAACAGAAGCAGTAATGCAGAAGGTAGGAGAAAAAGGCCAACAGAACAAACCTTACGGACGTTTGTTCTACGCATTGCTCACTGAACGCTCAGTGTTTTACAGGGTGTAGTAAACTTCCTTTGTGCTTGTATCCCTTAAAAGCATTTAAAGTGTTTTCTGGAAAAGGTTAAGGGGATCAGTCAAGTAAGGGCTAGATACAAAATCCAGCATCTCCCACTTCCAGGCAGTTTCTGGTTGCTTTAGGAACATCTTGCAAGAGCACCTCTGAAGTCCTAGGCAAACTTAGAATGTTTCCAAGACCCATGTTTCCAGGAAGGGGGCTCCCATGTTTCCTTTTCTGTATTTCAGAAGATCTGAATTTCCTGTTATATGCCTAATAAATGCAATTTCTCTGTGCCGTGTTCTGCTTCATGCAGGACAGCAAAGCTGAACCACTGACAGACTGAGGTGAGATGATAAATCCTTCACCCAAACCAAAACTTCACCCATCCAGTGACAAATTTAGAGAGAGATTTTAAATCCGGCTGGTAGGCCAAGTTGATGAAGTCTTGTTCTTATCTGATGCATTTTTTATCATTGAATGGGAGGGAAAATGAAATTGAGTTATCCTGTCAAACAGAAAAGATTTCATATGGTAGCCATGGCTGCTGCATGATAGATAATTCCTCCTCAGTGTAGTGTCTCCTCATTGGGAGTGATCCCAAGGTATTTTACACAATTCAGTCAGAATGTCTAAGGGATCGCTTTATCCATCTTAAAAGATATGTTCCAAGTACTTAACAAGAGAGTGACTTAGAATAATAATTGAAGCATATTGTATCCTGTAAAAATCACCTGCTTTGCAGTTGAGTTCTTACAGGAACCCCTGCTTGCATTGTTATGCTTGTAAAAATATGAGGTAAGTGTAAAATGATGATCTACTGGCCAAGGTGTTCGATGCTTCCAAAACTATTTACAGTCCATTACGGGAGTGAGTTTTGGATTTGGAGCTTTGTTCCAGTTCTGATGTTTGTAATCCCAAAGGCAGATACTTGCCATGATCATAATTTTATGTTGTTTTTTTTAAATCCCAGTTATAACTTTGCTCAAAATAATCTTCCGATGCGTTCCAGCAGACAGGTCTGTATACCCACAGGTTCTTCATTCATTGCTCTTAAGCAAGAGACCAGCTCATCTGGGACCAGTGTCTGCTCTTGAACGTTTTCACTTGACAGTGTTTTGTCCCACTGACTTTCCAAAAGAGTATTTTGTTCCTCCTGCGCTGAGCTGAACGCATAGTTTTGCCCACTTCTGTTGTTGTTTAAAATTAGGTTGATCTTTTCCAGCAGACAGACGTTGTGCTCCGCTCCTTCGGCGTTCCACAGGTAGCTAATGGGACTGGTGTAGTCTCTGAAGAAAAAGGTTGTCTCCGGTTCTGGAGCCGGTGCGTGGGACTGTGCTTGGTAAATATTGGCAGCTACATATCCCAGAGGGTTTCCGTCGGAAATCTGAGGCTTGTAGTCACTGACGTGCTCAGGGGCGGTGCTGACGGCCAGTGCTGAGCTCTGTGGATGCTCCACGTTCTCAGGGACCGCGGTGCTGGGTTTCTTTTTGATGTCCACATTCTTGTATTTCTCGTGCACTGACATCTCCTCTATTTCCATGATTGTGGGATCGCTGTCAACCAGGAACGGCTCATAGGAACTGTTGCTTGTGAATTCACTCTTCTCCTAGAAAAAAATATGACGGCAGTAACAAACTGGCAAATTTTGCCAAGGGGAGAGATACCATTAGAGCATCACACAGAAGAAGTAGGGCAATGACTTCTTGTCTTCACCTCAACGTCCTTCCCACTTCTCTCATCTAATCCTCTCCATAGGACAGACTACAGCGAGGTGGAAGAGAAGACAGGAGCAGATGTGCATGTCTCCGTTCTGCATGCACCGCAAGGTCAGCTTGATTCAATTGTCATTACTGGATAAAATTTATATTGAAGCAAGGTTTAAAGACTCCAGCTAAGCTGGGCTTCCATGCACCTTGCAAATGGCTGGTAAATGATTCTCTGATCAGTTCTAGATCCCCTAGAGCTGAATCCTGCTCTGTCCAAGTTTCTCACAGCTGCAGAATGATTTTTAAGTATATGTAAATGGAAAAAAAAAAAAAAAAAGCTGGACATAATGGTGCGATTACCTGGAGTGACTTTATCACATTGCTGTTTTCCATGTGGGGAAAATCTTCAAGTAGCCATTTTGGTAAGAGTGATGCAACTGTTGCTTTAATTCTTTACCATAAAAATAAAAAATAAAAAAGCAAAATGTTAGTCCATTTTATTAGTCATTTACTTGTTTGTTCTAGATGTAATTGTCCCCCGACAGGGAGGGAACACTAAGTGTATCCATCACTCATGGCCGTTGTGGAGGGCTGGGAAGCCTCAGTTTCCCCCTGTGTGGGTGTTTTCCCATCTGAACCCCATTTCTTCATCTCTCAGCACTGTTCCCCTGGGTCTGGTTGTGGCGCTGGTGGAGCCTGGCTCCAGCTGGCAGAGGGGCAGACTGTTCACCCTAACGTTACGCTGTATGGCTGCAACACAGCAGGTGCTGCTTCCCTCAGAACAGGATTGTTTTTTGTCACTGCACTACTTTCAAAAATTCAGAGCTTCATTTATTGAGCAAGTCTGGAAACTAAATTACTCTGTTTAAATCCCTTGTGTAAAACATACATGTATGGGAAAATGTTACTAAACCGAGGTGGGTGGTGGAACCCAAGCTAAGTGTATAAATAAATAAGAGGATGCATGTGTCCTGAGCTGATGAAATAAAATACACAGCAGTAATGAAAGTTGATTTTCCTACAAACAAAGCTGCTGCAGGAACGAAAATTGATTTTCCGACAAACGAAGCTGCTGCAGAAATGAAAATCATTTGCAAGAGATTTTAATTTAGTTGAGCTTTGCTGATGTTGTGTGCACTTCTGTGTTCCTGAGAAAGTACACGCTCTCTGTTCTTGCTGTGTTTCCCAATTACATCACGAGCAGAAAAATTTAGACAGGGTTCGGGAACTGAAAGGGGCAACCCTTCAACATCCTCTAACCCCAAGTCTTTTCTAACCCCTTTCTTGTTCTATCAGGAATGTCCAACAGCCAGCTCTGTGGCACAGAGGCGATCATTTCTCTATATTTGTATCAGGAACAGCACTGCTGGGACTCCTCTCACCACAGAGAGGGTGTCTGGTGAGCTAGGTGTGCAGCAGCTGTTAACAAAATGGAATGAAGACCCTCCCTGTTTGGTTTTCCAGCTCTTTTCCAACTCCCCGGCCTCTGCCAGTCTCCCAGGGTGCAGATGTGGGGGCAGCCAGCAGCCTGTGCCAGGGACAGCAACCTTTCCTCGTTCAAAAGTAAGAGTAACAGATCCTAGTATAAAATTTACTTAAAGAAGGTTATGTGTTTCCTCTTTTTTTCTTTCACTCCCCCTAGATCTGTATAATAATAATATATCATGTCTGGCTAAGTCTGGCTTCTACAGAGGAATGATTTTTACTTTTTATTGGTCTCTACCTTACTGTGGAGTGCACAGATAGCCTTTTATGTAGCAATGTTATGAATGGGCAAAGCTGCCCTCAGTAGGAGCAGAGCATAGTGAGAAGGACTGGTTTCTCTAGTTACCTTTAGAATATTCTGGAAGAAAAGTATGAGTTGCAAATAAAGAAAAAAAATGTGATGAAAGTAATACCTTTTTCTAGCTGATTTTTTAAACATCAGAATTGCAAGAACAGCTGATGATACGATCACACTGACACCCATTCCCAGGAAAACTCCAGTGTCATCATCTGAAAGAGGACAAAGATGAAAAAGGTTAATCAGGGAGCTCCCATTTTAAACCAGATGTTATAGGCCACATCCTCAGTCGCACTTGTAATTCAGCATCACCAGCAGTCATGCTGAACGTGACTACTTGCATGTCTGTTGTTACTCCCATATATTTGCACTAGCAATTCTGGTGGAGGAGCAATATTTATCTGGAACTGGAGGCCACGAAGGCATCTGGGCCAGGCTCTGGAGGGCCCTCCTGCTGCTCATCCATACCACTGCCAGACACGGGCAGCTGGCGGCAAACCTGCTCCCGCTGCCTCATATACCGCTTCGTGAACTTATGTGAAGTGGCAATCATTGATAAAATAAGTCCTTAGCATTTAACTTGCCCATTTGCTTCACAGTGAGGGAAGCAAAGCAATAACAACATCAAAGCCCTCTGTCCCATCTCTGTTTCAGAACTGTGAGCAGAGCAGCGGGGGAGTGGGCAGCCGAGGCTCTGCGTGGTCCTTGGAATCAGCCGCCCCTCCGCTGCCCCGAGGTGGTTGCCAGTCGCCACCCAGCCGGGATCCTCCAGCCAAGTAATTCTAGGAAGTGTGGTCACTGTGTTTAACCATTTCCTACGCAGAATTACCTTCCAGAAATACTTGAGCAAACTCTTCAGCTTACATTGGTTTTGGTTTTGCTTTAAATACTGAAGCAGACCATAATATAACCTTTACCAGAAGACATGCTAACCAGAAGCATAACTGCAGTTATAAAAATGTATGGGAAATGTTTAAACCAGCCCTTGGCTCAGATTGTAAGGCCAGAGCAGTCTGTCGCTATTACACTATTTTATACATTAACATTATGGTATTTTCCTTGGTTTCTTAACTCCTGCTTGCCGTAACGTACATTTTGTTATGTCTCATATGAAAACAAAACTCAAAGGCAGGAATTATGCAAGTTGTATTCACCCCAGGGCAGGACTGCAGCCTTTCTTGCCATGTGGCTCACTTTCCTGTCAAGTGAAAAGTTGCTTTGCTGGCTCTGACCTCCCCGAATCACGACGGAGCTTTCACTTCCCTTTTACTACTATATCGCCAGATGCTGCGCTCATGGCTCTGGCTGAAACGTCCACGCCTGGTCAAACAGAAGTTCTCGCTCACCAAGCCTGAAACGCTTCTTACCGTGGGAAATCTCATTGTAGCTGAAGCCCGGGATCTGTTCCTCCGAGGAGACTTAAGCAGAGAGAAGAAAAAAAGGCTTTAACTTCATTTGGAAAATGTACATCAGGTGAATGAAGCTCTGGTTTATTTTCATGTTGTTAATATTGATCAGGAAAATAAATACTGGCATAATAAGAAAAATAAAGACCTGTAAACTAATTAGTATCTTCTGCTTATCTGCACTCTACATCATCTTGTATTTCTCAGAGTTCTAGTTAAATGTAACGTTAACAAAACCATAAAATACATTACAAGAAATCTCCCCCCCACACCTCAGTACCCGAGACAAGAATTTACCCTTCCTGAGGAACCCTGGGCCATTTTCCATGAGCACCTACAGATAATTTCCCGGTGTCCAACCCCCGTAGCACTGAGTTTTCCAGCAGCACCGTTTTGTCTGACCGGATGAGCCGCAGCTGAGTCTGCCGTGGCAAGAAGCCTATTTTTGCTAGAAGAGGCAGCAAGCTTTCTTTCCTGGCCATACGAAGCAATTCCCTTGCCATCTCCTCTCCTCAGCAAGTGCCTGCTGTCCTCACTGTTTCCGAAGGGCTCACCTCGCCGTGCTGATAACCCCGGTCCCAGCCCGCAGGTACAACCTGCCTCGGTGGGACCTGAGCCACCGGGGAGTGAAGAAATCGCCGTGCCCTACAGCAAGCCCCTATCTGGGGCAATCTGCTGAGGCTGGGGCCAGCCTGCAAGAAAAACGGGCTCTGCTGGGACGCCGTGAGGTGCTCGCTCAGCGCTCGGGGAAGCTTCCCGAGGGAGCAGCCCAGGCAGGAGGCGCGCTGGGGTTCAGGCACGCGCTGCTGCGGGCTGGGAAGCTCAGGGGTTCCCTTTTGGCCGTGGGCAGGCCTGGAGCCATCATCCTGAAGCAGAGCGATTAAAGCACAGGTCACAAAAGTGGAAAACTGTTGGGCAGCAAGGATGAGGAGCACGGGGGTAGCTTGTCTTGGGAGCCCAGAGGCCTCTCTGCCTGAAACCCAGGAACAGTTTCAGCACACGAAAGCAGTACAGCTGATCTTCCCCTGGGATCGGGTAATACAGCTTTCGAGCCCTGTTCCCTATGGTTTTGCTGTGAGGAAAATGGCTCGGGCCACATCTTGTACTGGCAGTGAACGTGGCTGCTGCGGTGGCTCTGTGCTGGGTTTGGCCGGAGGGACATCGCCCGGGGAGGCCCCTCGGTGGAACTGTCCTTGCAAATGGGCCGGGGACACAAGTCCTGTGAGGAGCGGCTGAGGGCACTGGGGGGGTTGGGGCTGGGGAAGAGGAGGCTCAGGGCAGAGCTCTCTGTGACTGCCTGAAGGGAAGGGGTGGGGAGCTGGGGGTCGGCCTCTTCCCACAGGTAACCAGCGATGGGACCCGAGGGAATGGCCTCAAGTTGTGCCAGGGGAGGTTCAGGCGGGAAATGAGGAGACATTTCTGCTCAGAAAGAGCGGTCAGGCGTTGGGATGTGGTGGAGGTGGTGGTGTCACCGTCCCTGGGGGTGTTCAAGGCGAGGTTGGACGTGGTGCCTGGGGACACGGTTTGGTGGGTGACATCGGTGGTAGGGGGCTGTTGGACCAGACGTTGCAGGGCTTTTCCAGCCTTCACGTCCCGATTCTGGTTCCATCATCCCCGCGGTGCTGCCACCATGAGGCTGGCACCGGGTGGTGCCGGCGGGTGGCTCTGCAAGGAGGAGACCTGACAAGGCGTCCCGGCTCCGGCTGCGGCCTTCCAGGCTCCCACTGTCCGGAGAGGGACGTGGCAACACCGGCCGTGTCCCCGAGTTAGTTACATCTCGTGTCACCGGGCCGGCACCAGCCTCCCCCCTGAGGTACCCCCCCCCCTGTTCCCCCCACCCCCCCCCCCCCCCCCCCCCCCCCCCGGGGGGGGGGGGAAATCGCAGGAAAGGTACCGTCTCTAATTCTGTAGATTTGGGACGTGCTTCTCCTAGCATAGCTCGTGGAGTCCCAGTGTTTTTGTTCCCTAAACAATGAGGTTACAGTGCTACCTGCTCAGCTGAGGAGCTCTGCGTCCCAAAGCAGCCCTTGGCTACACACGGGCTGTGGACGAGAAGCGGCTGAGTAAATCACTCAGCAGCCTTGGAACTAGGCACGTTTTTGGGCTGGTGTCACTGGCACATTTAACTTGTATTATCTGTTCATATGGCTACAGAAATGCCTTACTGATGGGCTCAGTTCGCGTAAGGAAGATAAGGAACAAGGGCCATCCTGTGGGGTCAGGCAGGGTGTAAGGTGCGGGTCGTGCCCGCTGGGTGCCTTACGTTGGTGCTTTCCCACGCAAACCCCCCGGTTTTATCACAGGAGTCTATGTAACGAAGAACGATGAGCATTTATCTAGCACAAATAGCAGGTTATTTCCAGATATTGCTGTATGGCAGGTGTAAGATAACAAGTCAGACTGTGTGTCTGGAATGAACACGCTACTCCGGGTGTTATCACACCTGATTTATGCTCAAGCCTGTCCTGCCCTCAGCACACTCCCTGAGGCTGGGATTCCCCAGGAGGCTCACTGTGCCCATGGGGCTCCATGAAAGCACAGGTTTTCCCTGCATGGTGGTGCCCATGGGACAGGTCTGGTGCTGCTGGGATGTGTCCTGAGCCCTCACATTTGGAGCTGTGCATGGCTTGTCCTGGTCTAAATGAGGGCCAGGAGGGGACTCAGCAAGCCCAGCTCTTGAGAGCAATCAAAGCCAACGCACACGTTGCTGGAGACAGTCCTCATTGTCTTTCTTAAGTTGGTCCATGCCCTATTTTATCTAAAATAGTTTCCAGAACTGAAGCCTGCCTACATGCAGCTCCAGGTAAGAAAGGACAGCCTGCAGTTGTTCTCTGTAAAAGTTGTTTTCTGCTTTGTCTTTTCTATAACAATTTACCATCAAATAGGCAAAGCAGCAACCTCCTATTTTCTATCCTGAACAGGGAGAGCAACTCCACTGGTGTACCTTGTGGAGTAAGATGCAGTTCTCACGTGCATTAGAGATCTGTGCACAAGAGCAGAGTACCAGCTAGAAAAGCCTTTCATACAGGTGTGTTAAAGCCTCTGACCTGTCCAACAGATTCCTTTGGCAGCCTCGTGTTTCTCTCTGGCCCATGCCAGGTTTTTGCCCCTTGTCTCTAAGACTGACTCCATAAAACTGGCAGACCGTGAGGACAGCAGGCACGAAGCAGCAGCTCCACCACAGAAAGCAACAACTTCTCCACACAGCTGGGCTTACCTTGGCCAGAGGCTGGTTTGCTCACTCCGTCTGGGTAGACTGCATAAACCGACACGTTGATGTGGCTTGCCACTGCTGTGTCTTCTGAAATAAAGCATTGTTTGCCTTTAAAACATATTTGTAAGCTGCCGTTAAAGCTGTAGACTTGCTTGAGGGCTTCTGGCTGAGCCCCCGGGGGACCAAACACCCCGACTGCCCTTACATCCTCCACTGCTCCGCTCCCTCCTGCTCCCTGGGCTCCTCACAGCCCCCAGCTCCCAAAGCGGTGGGCAGGGGGCTCAGTCCCAGTGAGATTTTGGCTTTCGATACCTCGACGAGCTGCAGCCAGCAGCAAAAGGCCCCGTGGAACACCTTACCTTGGATGTACGTGAGCGTGTCCTGGTACGGGACTTTCTTCCAGAAGAAGCGTTCCTCCTGGCTATACGGAGCTGTAGAAACCCACTCCACGATGAACCAGAGCGGGGGGCTCCCGCTGCCGCGCGGGGGCTGCCAGGCCACGGAGATGCTGCTCCGGTTCTGGCGCCGCACCTCCACCGCCGCCGGGGCCGGGAAGGCTGCAAGGAGAGAGGGGTCGGAGCTGGGAGGCCTCTGTGCCTGGGCAGGAGCGGGTCTTCATCAGGGGTGAAAGGGCTAGGAGGGAAAAAGTCTTCTAGGATGCGGTGAGTATGGGTGTGGGTGCAGGTATGGGTGTATATATAGGTACAGGTGTTGGTATATAGGTGTAAATTTATGTTTATATTCATATTTGTAACATAAACATATATTTTTCATATATAATATAATGTATATCGTGTAATTGTATAATTATGTATTTAATTTTATAATAGAATATTATATAGTCTGTTACGTGCTATATTATATCATATCATGTTATATTAAGTTATGTTATAGTATATTATATTGTTACGTTACGTTACATTATAAAGTTATGTTATGTAATATATCATTATTATAAAAATAAAAATCTGCGCACACCTGTGTGTGTACATATACACGTGTCTACCTCACAAAAGCACGTGTTCAGCTTTGTCATGCCTTTCTGCCTGGGATGCTTTACCTGACATTTTTTTTTACCAGAAACACGCGTCATTCTGATAAGTATGAGGTTAGAGCATTTTTTCCACCTTATTTACACTGCACGGTTTCGTTTCAGTTCATGCTCACTGTTTGTCCTTAACTTGGGCGGGACTTTCCCCTCCCGTTGCTCATTAAAACAGACATTTTCAAAAATAGGAAAGTGTGGCTGCGGGGAAAGCCACAGCCGGTGGCACAGGGAACCCGAGGCAGCCCAGGAGCTCTTTTTCCTCCCTTTCTGCCCCAAAGGCTCCAGCTCACGGCTGGGAGGGCAGCGGGAGCTATTTCGGGAGCTGTGGGCACAGAGGGGTGCCCTGAGCCGTGCCCGGCACAGGCGGGACAAGCTTATTTTTATCTTTATAAGCTATTCCTGTTGCTGCAGCCTTCGGAGGGAAAGGGCTGTGTGGCTGGGGCATCTCCAGGGGACGCTGGCCTTGTCTGGAGGACGCTGCCTTCCCTTGGCTGAGCGCCTCTCGCTTTGAACCCACGTCTCTGCGTGACGTTTTTCCCCTCGGGTTCTGATAAAAGCAGACCTCTGATCCGACCAACGCTGGCGTGGGCGCTGCCCTACCTGGCTGGCCGGCCTCCCGGCCGAGCGTCACGTTGGCCGGGCTGGACGCCCCCCGGGAGTTGTGAGCGGTGACGTGGAGGACGCGCACCCCGGGGGGCACCAGGACGCTGCAGGAGGTGCTGGAGGTGTTGCAGAGGAGCTGCGCTGATCCCGCCGCCACGGCGTAGCCCAGGATCCTGCCGCGGGCAGCGCGGGGCGGCAGCGGCTGCGGGGGGCGAGAGGTGGAGACGGGGTCGGGGTGCCCCCCGCCGCCCCGTGCCGGTGGCCCCAGGTCCCGTCCTCACCCTCATGCGGTCAAAGGGGCCCCAGCGAGGTCGCTTTCCACGCTGTGACCTTAAAACGTCACGGCCACCCCTACACACCCCAACCCTTACCCCTAAGGCCTTACCTTGATCAAGACTGTCACCTCGTGGCTGCCGTTCGGGAACGCCGGGCCCAGGCGCCGCCAGACGTCGGGTGCTGCCGCGGGGGCTGCGGGGAGAACCACGGGGACGTGGTCCTGAGGCCGGGGGCATTGCCCACCGTGGCACGGGGCCTGTGCCCCCACCCGCATCGCCCTGGTGGCCCCCCGCCAGCTGCCTCGCACGGGCAGCGCCGCACCCAGCGGGTGCCGCCACCGAGGTGACAGGAGCTGCCGCCGTGCGGCTTCGCCGCCGCGGGGAAGGAAATGGCCCAGATCGAGAGCAGCGGCTGACACGGCATTTAGGGCAGGCGCAGCCCCAGATCCCTCGCCCTGCCGCGAGCGGGGTGTGGGTGAAGGTACGGCCGCCCCACGAGCAGCCCACATCACGTCCCGCAGGGTTCACAGCGCATCAGTATCTCGGCTCGCTTCACCTAAACCCATCCCGGTGCTGCAATGGGGGAAATCTGTCCGGGGAGGGGGCACGGACAGGTACCGGGGGGCCAGCCAAGGGGCGGTGTGCTGGAGGAAAGAGAACTCCCCAAGGTGGATCAGTGCGTCACGTTCCTTTCCCTGGTCTCCCTGCGGCTCGACCCGCCTGCGGTGGCCTCGGCAGTGCCAGAACCGCAGCGCACACGGGACACGCTTACCGGCCTCAGGGGTGGTGTACACGAAGGGGGGGCTCCAGGCGCTCCAGGGGCTGTCGGCGGGGCTGAGCCGGCACCGGGCCTGGAACACGTAGCGGGTGTCACTCTGCAGGGGGTGCCCGGCCCGCGCCGCGCTGTCCCACGCCTCCACCTGCAAGGGAAGCCGGGTGCTAGGGCGGAGTGGGACCCGACGTCTTCCCCATCTGCATGGATGGGGACCCCACGGCCCCCCGAGCACACGGGGACCCCCACGGCCCCCCGAGTACAGGGGGCTGCTGAACCCATGGCCGTGGGGTGAGCACAGCCGGTGAGCGGGCAGCAGGGTGCCCACGCGCGGTGCGACGGATGGGCTTGTCCCGACTGCCCTGCATCACTTCGGAGCACAAAAACTGGGAGGAAAAAAGAAAAAAAAAAAAAAAAAAAGGTTTAACCCAGATCCCGTGCCAGCGGCACCAGGCCTAGCCCCCTGTTTTGGCAGCTCCAGCGGGCGCTGGGATCTGGTCCTCAGCCTGAGCAGGTTTCCAAGCAGGCCCCCGGAGCAGCCTGCCCGGGTACAGTTGTGTCTGCGAGGGAGACGGAGACTGATGAAGTGGGCGTACGCTGAGCACCCTCTGTGGCTTTTTTCCCCCTTGTCCTTGCAGAGCTAGATAACACTTGGAAATATTTTGAGTTTTGCCCTTTTGCAGAGATAACGCTGCCGGAAAGGCCGACTGCTGGAGGCGCCGGGGGGGCTGGCACCGGGGGGTCCCCACCGGGCCCCATCCCACGGGTCTGCGAGGGGGGAGATCTGGGGGGCTGGCGCCGTCTCACATGCCACATTGCGGCGTCCTCCGCCTTGTGCCGCTCCTCGCAGTGCACGTTCTCCAGCTGCGTCTGCTGCCTCCAGCGGACGGTGGTGATGGGAGGCGAGGCCAGCGTCGTCTCCGCGCCCTCGGCCAAGGGCAGGGTGGGCACCACTGCGGGGGGAGCGAGAGCCCTGAGCCCGGCCGGCACCCATCTCCCCACGGGTGGCACGGGCAGAGCGTGCCGGAGGGGCCTGCGAGCGACGGGAGGGCCGGTGGGAGCGGTGCCGCTCGTGCTTGTCCCTGCGTACCGAGCTCCCGCAGGTCGAGGTGCCGCGGGGCTGAGCGGGCAGCGCCCAGCGCGTTCCTGGCCTGCACCCACGCCGAGTAGCGGCTGCCGCCGTGCAGCGCGCTCAGGGGCACCGGCGAGCCCGCGGGGAACACTTCCTCCTCTGCCGTCTGCGTGCTGGGAAGCAGAGAGCGGCCCCGGTCAGAGCCCGGCCCGGCACCGAGGGACTCGGCTCCCCGGCAGGCACCGGGCTGCGGTCCGGCGGCGGTGCCACGCGCCCACCCGAGCACGTGCGCGCCCGCGGGAAAGGCACCCACGCGTCAGCCGGCAGCGACGGGTTACGACTGGGGCACAGTCATCCCCGGAGCTGGAGTTTCTCACTCTTAAAGTGAACTAGAAAGTAACTCTCTTTGGTTCCTGGCATCGCTGAACGGCGTTTGCAGTTTTGCTGCAGAAAGGCGACTTTCGCAGCTCTCTGGCTGCGAGGTTCAGGGCTCGAACCCAAGCGGCTCCGCCGGCAGGAGGCCAAGCGCTGCCCGTCGCACAGCCTGCACGTGACTGCAGCGAACACACTGAAGTGCACCACTGAGCCAGACTGACTCTGAAAGCCCGGCAGCCTTGTGGCGCGGGGGCTTTGGCATCGGACGTGGCATAAAGCGTGCAGGGTCAGCGTGCACACCGAGCCGCAGCGAGCGTGCCTGCTGGAGAGCCAAGCCCTTACACGCCGGCAGCAGTTCGGTTCTGGGGTTTGGGCACCGTTAGGGGCGTGCTGCTGGCTGCCCCCTTTCTGCTTGCACCCTTCCGGCACCCCGGTGCCGCCGCCAGCTCCGCGCGTCCCCGCGGGGCCTTACCTGTTCAGGTGGAGGCGGTAGTCGGTGCGCAGGTGGGTCGGCCGCCCCGCGTCCCACGTGCACTCCAGGCTCCCCGAGCGCTCCCCGATGGTGCAGGTCAGGTTGCCGGGGGTCTCCGGGGGGTCTGGGGAAGCAGCGTCAGGAGGAGCGCACGGACGCCCCCCTCCCCACATCCCCACCGCCGCCGTCCCCGTCGCTCCCCGCTTCCCGACGAGCGCCCCGGCCCCGCGGCCGTACTCACAGCCGGCCCAGAGCTCCGTCCCGCAGACCAGAGCTTTCAGTTCTCTGCTGCGGCAGTGGTCGAAGCACAGGACGGTGCTGTAGGGCAGCCTGAAGTCGTGCAGCCGCAGCTGGGCCGCGCTGCTGTTGAGGGCGCGCAGGGTCTCGTTACGGGCCGTGCTGTTGAGCTGGATGGAGAGGTTGGCCCTCGAGCAGCCGACGGTGGAGAGGCAGTTGATGGAGATGTTGGAGCCCATCAGCACCTCCAGGCCGGGCTCGATCCACACGCTGCCCAGGCACTTGATTCGGGCAACACCTGCGCAGCGCCCGCGGCTTCAAACACGGCACCGGCGGCGAGCGCCTCCCGAGGGGTCCCCCCGGCCCCCCGCGCACCCCTGGCACGGGGTAAATCCCCCTGCCTCCAGCAGGCACCCGGTGACTCACCCACTCAGCTCGGAAACAGCTACTTTCGCCAATTTTACGTTCTGCTCTAACGCTCAAATGACTGCAGGGAAATAACGCGCCAGCTCGCTATCTCTGATCCCCTGAGATTACGGCAGCCCCTAGGTGGGAGGCGTGCGCTGCCCTTTGCTATCAGATCGGGGCCCTGCAGCAGCCCTGATAAAGCCGCTGCTCGAACGCTATCGGCTCGATCTGGCTTTCCTGGAAAGGGCGCAGCTGTGCCCAGACCTCATGCAGCACGGAGGCAAGAGCACGCGTCAACAGCAGCAGCTCGCGGGGTGCTCGGGGCTGCTGAAAGCCCCTGGGCAGCTCAGCGAGGCCGGGCAAGCGCCGGGGTGAGGACGGCAGCAGGGAGCAGAGGGCTGCAGGGGGTGCAGGGGTGTGGGAGAAGGTGGTGCTGAGCTCCCCAAAGCCTTGGGGGCCGTGCAGCGACATTCCTGCCGCAGGTCTGATCCCGAGCAGGGCCGGGGAGTGTGCTCTGAAAGCGTGCGAGGCTGGTGCCGTGCCGTGCCGTGCCGTGCCGCACCATGTCACGCAGTGCCGTGCCGTGCCGAGCCATGCCGTGCTGTGCCATGCCGTGCCACGCAGCCACTTACCTCTGCAGAAGAAGCAGAGCAGGACGTGGAGCACCAAAGCCTTCCCGGCCCCCGCCATGGCCTGGCCTGCAGCCGCCGTCCGTGCGTGGCATAGTCTGGTGGGGCAGGAAAGGTGTCAGCCTCGCGGCGAGAGGCGCCTGCCCTGGCTGCGGGGTGCTCGGGGACCAGCCCCGAGGTGGCCGGGAGCTGTGGGAGGGAAGGATCCAGACCCTGCCAGGGTCCCCTGCCGGAGGAGGGGGTGTGCCATGCCAACGTGCCATGGAGACTGCCAAACCCAACCGCCCACGGTGCCCTGGGCAGAAATCCCCCCGTTTTCCTAACGCCTTCCCACCCGCCTTGCTCCTGCTGCCCCTTCCCCGTGCTCACCCCCGGGGCCGCGCGTCGCCGAGCCCCAAACCAGGGCTCGTGTTTGTGTCCCACAAACTCGCCCCACTTTAGCTGCTTACTTCAGCGAGTTCTTGGCCTTCCTCCCGGCCGGGCACGTGCCGCCCGTCCCGGCGCAGCCGCCTGCCTCGGGGGAGCCACGGCTGGGGCAGGGGCTGGGGCGCGAGGGGAGGTGGCTGCGGGGGTCTCCGAGAGCTGCACCCGCCGGGAGCACGGCCGGGCTCCGCTGCAGCCGAACCCCCGCGCCTCCGTGGAGCTCCTCCTGGGAGAGCACAAGACAAAGAGCCGCGCACGGGCTGTGTCAGGAGGGGGACATGGCAGGGTCCTCGCTGAAAGCGTCAAAATAGCAGTAATCAACCCAAACCAGCCTGCTGAATGCAGCTATCAGTCTCGTAGTCCTCCCCCTGGCACCTCGGGTGTGGGTACGAGCTGCCCTGTTTGCTGTGAGCGCCGTTCAAGTGTTCGTACGAGCGGGTCCGATTTGCAGCGCCCTTTCACTACCCGACCCAGAAAGGGACCGTGACGGCCCCCAGCTGCCTGCCGGCCTCCTGCCACCTAAAGCAACCTATAAACACACACGCGCCTTGTGGGCTGTGAAAAGATCCGTAAAAACCAACAAATCTCCCCGGCTGCCAGCTGCAGTGCGCGACCGCGGGCTCTGCCTCCTGGGGGGCTCCTGCTGCTCACGTTTTTACCCCGATTTACGGGCGTTTGCAGGCTCCGAAGCAGAAGGAACGCGCGCTCCCGTTGCCTACAGACACGGCTCTGCGAGCTCATCTGTGTTAAAAAGTCTCCCAGCAGGTTCCCGTAAATACACGCAAAGCACAGAAAGAAGGGGAGGAGAAGAGGAGGAGGAGGAGGAGGAGGAGGAGAAGAGCTGTCCCAGCTGCTCGAGCCCCACGAGACCCACACCGATGGAGCGCGCCGGGAGCCACCGAGACACGAACGCAGCAGCCAGGGCCAGGGCCGGCCCCGGGCAGTTCTGTTCCCCGTTCCCCGTTCCCCGTTCCCCGTTCCCGTTCCCCGTTCCCCGTTCCCCGTTACCTCCCCAGTCCTCAGGACCCGAGCCGGGGGCCGGCAGGGCTGGCGTGGCCCCGCTGCCGCCCGTTGTGGGGCTGCCGGCTGCGGCGAGGAGCACCAGCGGCTGCGAGCAGCCCTGACCTAGATAGCTGCTGCTGCCGCCGCCGCTGCTACCGAAGAAGTTTCCAGTTTGAGTCAGTCCATGGGAAAACCCAGCGTCCCCTGAAGGAACAGACTCAGTCGTGGTTGGTTTTTTTTTTTTTTTTTTTTTCCCCTCTCTCGTGTCTTCAGGCTGTCACAGAACCATTAGTCACCCCGCTGAGTGCATCCAAGCGCCCTTTGTGTTCCCATGGCTTCGTGCGACGTGGTGCGCAGCTCGTGCTGCCCTCCCGGCTCAAACTTCACAAAATTACTTCTTTTCCCCCCCCCCCCGTTGGTTGGGTTTTTCCCCCCTGCTTTAAAACCCAAAAGCCTTCAAGGAGAAAGCCTGCGGGGACCGGGGATGGTCCCACCAGCACCCCTCGCACCCTTCCTCCTGGGGGCACAGGGTCGGGGCGGCGGTGCCGGTGTGGGTGCACCCCAGTGCCACCAGCGTGGGTGCCCCCCGGTGCCGCTGCCCCCCCGGCCGCCCCGTCTCGGAAGGGTTAACCTGGGTGACAGTGTTAACCTCATTCGAGGCTGCAACCACAGGAAATACCGCAGCGCCCGCCCTGCAGCACCAGCAAAGGTTATGGAAACTGATTTCCCCTCGGGGCGAGGCAGCCCTTTGTTCGGCTCCAGCAGCCCCTGCCCAAGGCTGGGATTTGACTGATCCGCGTGTTTTTCTTCCGAAAGCGGAGGTCGGGGGGGGGGGGGGGGGGGGAACCGGAGCCGGGCGGCAGCAGCCAGCTGGCAGCGCGAGGGCACAGCCTGGGGTGCCAAGGAAAGCACCGGGTGCGCGCTGACGTGCCCACGTCGGGCAGGCCCGCGAGGGCTGCAGTGGGAAGTCTTGTTCCAGCGTGCTCCTGAGGTGCTCGGGGCGTCACGTATCAGAGTATTAATTAATCTAACGAGACGGGGGGCTCTCGCAGGAGGCTTTTGCTGAGGCTCGGGGGCGCCGGGGCTGAGCAGGAGCCACCCACCGGCTGTGGCCACCCCGGGGCTGGGAAGGGCCAGGGCTCGGCAGCGGCACAGCACGGCAGGGAGCCCCCTGAAAGCCCCTGAAACAAGAGCGGGGGCCCCAGGGTGGGTGCGCATCACCTGGGGCCGGGGCAGCAGCGCGGGCACGTGCGTCTGGGGCTGGTGCAGCACGTCTGGGGCTGGTGCAGCACGTCTGG
>CM021704.1:29356877-29398413 GCA_011074415.1 Stictonetta naevosa | reverse complement strand
TTTTTTTCCAGACTTTTCCTCTACCTCTCCTGTACTTCGGGAACCAGATCACGGGACTGTTCAGCACCAAGAAGCTGAAGTACGGATAATTTCCTCGCCCTGGGCCGTATCCTCGCTCGCACGGGGCTGCTGGGGGGCCGGGGGCTTCGCGGGGGGGGGTGGGCGCCGCGGGTGGGAGCAGCTCGGGAGCGTTGTGCCCCTCTCACTGCCAGACCTTCCCCCTGCAGCCTGCCCATGTTCACCGTCCTGCGGCGGTTCTCCATCCTGTTCACCATGTTCGCCGAGGGAGTCCTGCTCAAGTGAGTCCTCGCGGCCGCTTTGCTGCGGGGCGGCAGCGGCAGGCGCCGTGCCGGGTGCCGTCTGGGGTGGCAGGAGGTGCTGAAAGGCCTCGCGCCGTGTCGGCCAGCTTCTGCGTGCCCGAGGGCTGCGTGGCCACGGCTCCTGGCCCCGGGCTGCCTTTTGGGAGCGTGGGTGGGAGGAGGAAACAGCCCGGAGCAGCGGCGCGTTGCTGGCTCCAGCCCCGATTTTTCAGGGGAAAGCTACAGGTTTTCCCCGCCCGCGGCTGACGGGGTGTCCTCGTCCCTCTCCTGCCAGGAAGAAGTTCTCCTGGGGCGTCCAGATGACGGTGTTCGCCATGATCGTGGGCGCGTTTGTGGCTGCGAGGTGAGCCCCCGTTCGCTGCCCTCGCGACTTCCCTGGCTGTGGCTTTGCCCGGTGTCCGACAGCCCCAGCCCAGCAGCGCTCAGTAAAACGGCACGCGTGGAGGCCCTTCCGCGGTGAAATCTTGGCAGCGCGTTCCGAGCTACGCGTACCGCTCAGAAAACAGCCGAGGTGCCCCCCGAAGGCGCCTGCTTCCTTTGGTGGAAGCTGCAAGAGCACAACTCGAGCCCCTTCGCGGGGACGAGGTGAGGGCAGTGTCTGACCGTCCCCTTGCCGCCTGGCACGGGGAGTACGCGCTGACCTTTCCTCTTCCCCTTCAGACGTGCCGTACGGTAGGAAGGAATGTTCTCCCGACTCAAAGCCCACTCCAGGAATGTTCTCCAGGCTCAGGTCCCACAGGTTACCTCTTCCTGACAGCTGCCAGCCGAACGGAAGGCGGAAGGAGTCCCACCAGTGGCACACTGCGCGGAACTTACAAACTGTACCTTTTATTTTCTCCCTTCCCAGTGCTGACCTGGCGTTTGATCTGGAAGGGTATATTTTTATCCTCGTGAACGATGCCTTAACAGCTGCGAACGGTGCCTACGTCAAACAGAAGCTGGATTCCAAGGTAGGCTGAGCTCTGGCCATGCTGCCTGGGGCTGACCTGTGGGGGTGGCAGCAGGGAGGCTGACACGGGGCCTGTGTCTCCCGTGGGGGGACACCTCGGCCGTGTCTGGGGTCCCCACCTGGTGCCACCGTCTCCCTCTGGCTCACACCTTGCCTGAGGAGCAAGCTTTTGGGGGGAAATCCCGTGCTTTGTGTGCTTTGCCGGAGGGGTGGGTTTTGTTTCTGTGCCCTGATGCTCCAGAGACCTTGAAGGTCCAGCATCATCCCCTGCAGCCAGGGAAGCCCCGCTGGGGGCTTGGTTGCCATTTTTGCACCCAGGTTATTTGGCCTGGCTCGTGCTGGTGGCTTCCTGTGCCGCTCCTCTGTCGGCAGAGAGACCCGGGGCTTGTCAGCAGCACGCTGGCTCCTGGAGAGCCCCCGAGCAGAGCTTGAGCTCCTGTCCTAAAGCGCCGTGTGGCTGCCGTCTCGCTGGTGTACAGCCCTCCAGCTCTCCTGCCTGCGGGAACCCCGCGTGCACCGGGACCCGCTCGTCAGTAGCAACACGAACAAGGTTTTGCGGTCCTGTGCGGAGCCAGCTTAAGGACTCGGATTTTTCCAATTTCTAGGAGCTGGGGAAATACGGTCTGCTCTACTACAACGCACTGTTCATGATCCTTCCCACCCTGACCATCGCCTACTTCACCGGAGATGCGCAAAAGGTAGGATTCTCGTTCCCAAAAGCAAAATCTGCAGGGGCACGATGCCTTGTGGGCAAAACTTGCTCGGAAGAACATCTCAGCGTTGGTTGTAAGGCACTTCTCTGCAGCTTGGCCTCTTTGCACACGGTGGCAAGTGCTCCAAACGGGGAGCTGCGACGTAGCTCGTTACCCTGACCTGTAGATAGATGCTACGTGGCGTCTGGTGGGTGAGTTCAGGGCAAAGAGTGGTTTGAGGCCAGCTTTTGGGATAGGGAGGGGAAACTGCCGAAGTAGAAAGAAACTGCAAGTCTTACATTTGCCTTAAAATCCGCAGGGTTGCCTCATCTGAGCGTTCTTGTAATGTTGGAGGAATGGGGAAGTATAGGAGCAATAAGTGAAACCCAGTATTATCTAAGACAAAGAAGTCGGGTATTTTTAGTGTTAATGGGTTTCTTCAGACTTCTGCTGTCCTTCCCCCTTCCTGTAGCAGCTATATTGAACCGCTCCGAGGCGATCCTGCCTCCTTTGCTGTGGTTTTCCTGCGGTTCTGCGTACCTGAACTGCCTATTGTGCTATTGTCACACCAGTTCACAGCCAGTTACGCTGGGGGAAGGCCGGTGGCTCTTGCTCGGAGCCCAGTGCCGCGGTGGTGAACCCGCGAGAGCTGCTGAGACGAGGAGCAGCGGTGAGCGAGGGGCTTCGTGCGGGCCGGCTGAGCTGGGGAGTCTGGGGATAAAGTGCTCCTTGATAACCGGGAGCTGGCAGCCGAGGAGAGAACGTTGCTGTGTGCGGCACTGTGCAGCCTCTGTGCGGCCCCGGGAGAACTCTCCTCTCACTGCTTTTTTTTTTATTTTCCCTTCCCCCTGAATAAACTCCTGGCGGTCGGGGCAGACAAAGCCGTGCTGTGTCGGGGCTCCTGCCGTGAACAGCGCCGCTGTGAGCGCCGGCAGCTGCCCGCGGTGGGCACAGGGGCTGCTCCCCTGCCTCCTGCACGGCCGCTGCGCGTGGCGGAGCTGCGGGACCTGGCCGGCAGCAGCGTCTCGCCCCGCTGGGCCTGGCAGCGCTGGGCTTAATTAAGAAATCCGTCAGCAGACAAGGGGATTAAAAGCGAGGCCGTGCAGGCGGGGCAGAGCCCCTTGCCCTGCTGGCAGTGCTCTGCCCAACGCAGCCTCCTCCGCCCCGGGGACGTGTTTCTGGGTCACACTCAGCTTTGTGTCCCCCGGCTCCCAGCCGGCTGGTGGCTCCTGCTTGCGCAAGGAGCGAGGTGTTTTACAACCAGCCTTCCTGAGCTGCCCCCCTCCCAGCACCTACACAAGATCGCTGCGTGATCTCGTGGCCAAAGGTCCGGGGGTGCAGCTGGAAACGGCAGCGGCGCAGCTCGGTCGGGATCCCTGGGGATGTGCTGTGATGTGAAAGCTGGGGGCTTGTCTGGCTGGGAATTACCGTGCCTCCTCCTCCGTTTCTCTGCAGGCAGTGGAGTACAAGGGCTGGGCAGATGTGTTCTTCGTCGTGCAGTTCACGCTGTCGTGTGTGATGGGGTAAGGCTGCTCTCTGCGGTGCTCCCGAGGTGTGTGGGGCTGGAGGGGCACCGGGCTCCGTCCTGGTCGCGTGGCGGGGGCTGCCAGCGCCGGGGCTCCCGGGAGGTGCAGCAATGGTGGGTTTTGGTCGCCTGAGTAATTCTGGGTTAAAAAAAAATACCTTTAGTGCTGATAGAGACAATGTTGTTGAAAGCTGTGGTGGATAGAAAGGATTCAGTGCAGGTTTCACCAAAAAACACCGTTGTAGAGCAGGGGGCGTGGGCTGAGAAGCTGAATTGCCGTGCTCTGAGCGCGTCCTGGAGCCTGACCGCTGTCTGTTCCTCCCGCAGGTTTATTCTGATGTACTCCACGGTCCTTTGCACTCAGTATAATTCTGCTCTTACAACTACAATAGTTGGCTGCATTAAGGTAAGCGGCGTTCTGTGCTCAGGGCCACCTCTGCAGTCATTCCCGCTCGCCTGGCGCGTGGGCTGGCTGCGCGGTGACGTGCCCGGCGGCGCTGCTCTTCCCGTGCTGCGTGGCCGCGTGCCCGGGCTGCCTGGAGGAGGGGCGAGGTGATTCCGAGCAGCCTCCCTGCATCCCGTTTTGGGGTGCTGGTGCTTCCCAGAAGCCTGGGAGAGGGGTGCCGGGGAGCAAGCGGGGCTGAGGTGTCAGCGTGGTGCTCAGCACCGAGCCTTCCCGGCTGCTTAGGCACACGGAGGCACGGTGCTGGTGCCACAGGACTTTCAGAGGTGGAGCAGCAGCGGGGGGAGCAGCAGGGGGACATGCTGGTGTCATGCCTTGAGGCCATCGCTGTGTGCAGTACGAGGATCTGGGTGTGTTTGCACAGCGGGTGCTGCCAGCAGCTGTGCACGGCTCTGGCGTAGCTTCTCCTGGGCTAATGAAGTGCAAAACGCCCAGAAAGAGCCAAATCTTCTGGGTCACCTCGTCCTGGGGCGGAACAAGCTGGCTACACAAATAGCTGGGTGCTCCTGGGGAGGGGGGTTCCTGGTTTTTCTGCCACGTATGAGCTGCCCGTCCGGCAGGGCTGGTGTCGGAGCGGGGGGAGATCTGCAGCCCTGCGGCTGCCGCGGGCACCAGGAGCCAGGAGTGGCATTGCTCTGCACCCCCGCGTGCTGTGCCACGTTGCTCTGCACCCGTGTGCTGTGCTGCGCTGCTCGGCACCGCTGCCCGAGGAATCAAAGCCTCCATTCATCCAGCAGCGCTCAACCCGACCGCTTTTAATCCCGGATTACCAGCACTCGCATATTTCACGCCATCCACATCCGGGCTTTCCTGTTTCCACGTTGCTTTAAAAGCTAGAGCGTATGCTTGGCTCAGGTTATGCAGACACTCACCCTTGTTCTTGTTCCTTTGCAGAATATTTTAATAACCTATATTGGGATGTTTTTTGGAGGAGACTATATTTTTACATGGACAAACTTCATTGGTCTAAATATCAGGTAGGAACGCAGGGGTTGCAAATATTTGTGTTTTGCAGATGAAAATCGCTGTGAAACTGAGACCGTTTGACCAGTAAGACACTTCTCTCAAAAAAACCATGGGATTTGACTTTTTGCATAGTTGTGGTTTTCAGCTGATCCGGGCAGGCAGAAGAAGAGCCGCGTCTGTCCGTGAGCTGGGACAAGTCCCGGCCCCGCGGTTACCGGGCTGTGAATGGCACCGCCGGGGGGACGCGTTCACCAGGGCACGTCCGCGCAGCTTTGACGTGTTCACTGGGTTTAACAGCTGCTTTTTTAGGAAAGTAGAAAAAATAATAATAAAAAAAGAGAGGAAGACCAGGTACACTTAGCTGACACCATGTGGAGGGAAGTAGCTTCCTGCTCGGAGCTTGCAGGGGGTGGAAAGGCTCCGTTTTGTCTTGTGTTGCCGGTGAGACAGCACTATTGACCTGGACGGGGTCGTGCTTTGCTCTTGGACGGGGTCGTGCTTTGCTCTTGGACGGGGTCGTGCTTTGCTCTTGGACGTACCCTGCTGGCAGAGCGCGCTGGGGGGCTTTTCCCCTGCCTCTCACTGCCTGGCAAACACAGGAGCTCGTTTCCATTAGTGGCATGGCGCGGAGCAGCCGGCGTGTATAATTAAGGTAGCAAAAGAAATATTTGCTTTATTTCACCTGCTATTTTAGTACAGCTTTTGGAGAAGTTTTTCGGGCACCGGAGTGCATTAATCTGCTGCAAAACATCTCCTTGTGCCCCCCGTTCGGCAGCGGGGTTACCCCAGGGATGGAGCAGGCTCAGGAATAGAGCAGGCGCTCAGAATAGCAGGCGTTTGGGTGTGAGTTAAACAAAACACGTGGGCTTTGGAGGAAAACAGAATTTTCTTGCAAGTTGATCCTTGCTGTGGCTCCTGGACCGTTCCTCGGCCCAGCTGGTTACGGGGTCTGGCAGACCGGTGTGCCGCTGGGCGATGCGGTGCCTCACTTCACGCCTTTCTCTCAACCTCTTTTTGCAGTATTGCTGGAAGCCTGGTGTATTCCTACATCACCTTCACAGAGGAGCAACTGAGCAAGCAGTCCGAAGCTGGCCTCAAGATGGATATTAAAGGAAAAAGCTCTGTGTGAGCAGGGGAATGCTTTTTCTGAAAGCAAAATGTTTCTGTTGAGCTGATGGCTGGCAGAGTACAGTAAGGAATTGGGGGTGTCTGCTGCAGAGGAATGTTGATGCTCTTTTAATTTGCACAATCCAGATTGCTGCCTTCAAAAATCACGGGGAAGATAAATGACTGCACATGCAAGAATTCATCTGATTAAGGCTGATTGATTGTGAGGAAATCCGGGGGTTTTAATCACGCTGAGACTTGGCAGGAGAGGCTTGCACGGGCGGTGCAAGGGTTTGGACTGCAGAGGACTCATCAGCACCTGGGGAAGGTACAGGAGCTGGAAACGTGGTGTTGTCCGGGCTAAGCAACTCAGTGCCAACCTCGCCGGTTGGCCTCACGGGCCGGTGGCCGTTGGCTCCGTGCTGAGCCGTGCCGTCACCCGCAGCGCCTGGGCCGTGGCGTGGTGACAGGACGGGGTTTTTAATACGTCCAGCAGCATTGATGGGTTTTTAAAGGTTGTCTTATACAGCACTTCTTTCTAGGTCTGTCTTCAGATTGTCTTTTGGTTTTAAAAAACAATTCTTTATAATTTTGAAAAAAAAAAAATAGTAAAACTGTGTATTAGTGAGTTTTTATACGCTTTCCTTTGGTAACTAGGAGACCAAGCTCCCTAGGCAATACGTTTTGGTTTTGGAAGGTAATGGCTAAAAACATAACTGGTGCTCAGTGAAGCTGCCTTGAGGGGTGTCCTGACCCACCAGGGCTTGTCCACGAGTGGGACCGGTGGGGACAGCAGGGGGGTGCTGCCCTGTGCCCCCCTCCTGGCACTGGGGGCAGCGGTCTGGGGACCAGTGCCCCCCTGCCCCGGCTTGGTCCGGCAGCAGGCCAGGTGCTCCCGGTGTCACACAGCAGGTAAGACATTCCCTGATCCTTTTTTGTATCTTCCTGGGTTTTGTTAAACCCTTGGCTTTGCAGCCTGCTGCGGAGCTGCTGTTTCAGTGGGCGGGCAGGGCCGTAGGGCAGTGCAGGTACTCGTGGCACTTCCTTGAGCACACGCTCCTAAGTCACCTTTTTATTTTTCCCCCACGTTCGCTTGTACCTTTGCTGTGCTGAGGCATTTGCAGCCAGGATGTTGATTCTGGTGAGAGCTATTTTTGGTTTATTTCTGAATCTACTGGTTAGATTTATCGTCCAAACAGTTAAAATATTTTTAAAGCTTATTTTGTTTGTAAATGTGCACACTTCAGTGCCAGGTCTGGATGGTATTGTATACACTGGGAAAGCAGAGTTCCTACAACAGTATTTTCTATGCTATTAATCTACTAAATTGTTTTCTATACAAAATCTATTTACAAAATTCACCGTTTTAGTGATTTAAAAGGGTGACCTTTTTATTTGAATGTATGGCAGGCTTTATATGTAAGTCACTAATGATGGCAAAAAAGGATTTTATGTGCCTATGTATTTTTGTACCAGCTTCCAATAAACCAAGGACCTTCCTCGTGCCTCGTCCGTGCTTTCTGTGGCTGTGCGGGCTGGCCGCTCGCTCCCTCCAGTGGCAAGCACGGGAGGCTGGAGCCGAACCAGGTTGGTGCCTGGGGCTGCACAGAGCAACACCCAGCGCCAGGCTGTGGCCCTGAGATGAAATTCAGCGGGGGCAAGGGCCCAGAGCATGTATGGGAGTCAAAGGATGACGTGTTTGCCTACAAGGATGGGTTTCTGCAGGTTGTGCTGATGTAGTCAGGTACTGGCACGCTCCTACAGCAGGCACGGGTCTGCAGGGTGCCCAGGAGCAGCAACACTCCACCCCCTTCTGATCAAAACACTCAGGAATTCTGTATGCAGACAGTGTGTTTAAAAAAATAGTTTAATAAGCTTTTCCAGAATTGCAGACAGGGAACAGGGATAAGACAAGGGAGGTACTAACAGTGCAAAATTACTATGTGTGACAAACTGTATAAAAACTAATTTGTAAATTCCGTGTGTCTGTGGTTGTTGGTTTTAACATCACTTTAAATAGCCTTTGGAAAGCCCAACAAGGATTTACTCAGTTGAACTGGAGCTTTCAGTTCAGGCTGCAGTCACAAAGCACGGTGGCTACCCGACCCCCCGCCCAGCTGAACACACCGTGGTAGTGCTTGAAAAACGTACCCCGGTGTCACTGCGAGCTCCAGCCTTGTCAATGCCGGCTGGAAACAAGTTCAAACGTTTCTGGGCTCCAAAGTGTACTGAATGCTTTCTGAACAAAATCAAAGTTACTAAATTTCTAGATTTTTAAATAGCTTTAGTAGTGCAATGACTTATCAAGTTATAGTGGCTGCGTTTTGAAGAACATGAACAAAGTATTGTATAAAACACCAGCATGAACAAAATGTAAATCATAATTAAATATTCTTAAAGTCTAGCTGAGAGCATTACATAGGTGTTGATTATGGAATGTCAGGTCTCTTCTATGTATCACCAGAAAAAGGTAAGATTAAAACAAACAAAGCAACATTCCTGAAAATATACACAGTGCTGTATTTCACACACAAGCCTGAGACAATTTACTTATAAACTTTCCTATAAATTTTTGGAAGTATCTCCAACTTGCAAACAAAAATGCGTAACAATAAAATTGAAAAAAGGACTCTAGCTGCAAAGACTCTTAGAAGCGCCGCGCTGCCCTCCGGTCTGAAACCGTCTCAAGCCCCTTTGATACAAGGCTGTGATACCTCGGGGCTCTGCTAATTAAACAGAGCACAAATCAACAGCACCCTCTTCCTAACGCAACTTAATCAAGTGATTAACGCAGGCCATGCATGACCAATCCTTACCCATGTGCCTCTCAACATCAATTACTGCCTAAGGTAGGTAGGTGTCAACTTCGCCCGTCAGCTGAACCAGTTAAAACATCAGTCCAAACATTTCTGGGAACAGCAGGTGAATGCAGTCCAGGAACTAACCATGTTGATGAAGCTAATGTGGATCCAGGGAATTTGGCTCATCCATGACCATGAAGTCCAAGTACACAGAGTTGAAGAACAAAACGAAACAAACAAAACAAAACCCTTAACAGATTTTTTTGGGGTTGATACATTAGTTTCAAGCCATAGGACCCTACATTTAAAACTGGAATTGTGAAGACATACATTTTAAGATCATTTAGGTAAAAACCAATTAAAAATTAACAGCACACATGTAAGCCACAGGAGGAGGAGACACGATTATAAATTATACAAATGAACAATCTTTCCTATTTTGTGTAGCTGTGGCTTAAAAAAAAGTTGTTAAAAAACCCACTGGTATTAAGAATTTTTCTATTTCATGGATGTAAGCCTACCAACGACTTCCAAATCGTGCTAGTGGGAAGGCGAGCATCGCCCTGCTCCACACACATTTACAAGGAACCTTAGTTTCTAGCACGTTAATCTCCATAGTTACCCATACCTACTCTCACTTCTTACATACATGAATCTCTATATAGCAAACGTATTTACGTGTATATCCTCTACCAAGTCTTTCTGGGTGATTTTCTGCTCCCACTGAAATATCCATCCACGTGAGGTCCATCAGTATTCTCGATCAGGCACCAGGTTACCAGCTGCACATCCATTTCTAACCGGTACAGCCAGAATCACTTGACCCATTTCCTGTCCTTCCTGTGCTCGGTGAAATGTAGATGATGAGAGATATACTGAAAATAGATCAATGAATAATCTAAAACCCGACCCTGGTGAACGAGGTTTAGTAAACTTAAGCATTTGGCTGACATGAAATTCATCTGAGCTCAAAATAAAATGAGAAAATGTAAATGAAAGCAAGAAAATTTGTGCAACGCAAGCATCATGCTTAACAAATTCTTAGCATCACTATTCGTCATAAACCAAGAAAAATAATCTTTTCAAAAATCAAATGTCTTCTAACCATTCTTGATGTTAATGATTCACTTTTTTTTTTGAGAATAACATGTTGGTGACTGATAAGCATTCTTTTTTTTCTAGGTCAATTGGTTTGGTTTGTCTTTTTTTTTTCTTTTTTTTTTTTTAAGAAAAGAGTTCAGCAAAATAAAATGAAGCTGACATTAGACTCAGGATATCAATTCTCTCATAAAAGTTTACCAACTGTACAAGTTAAGAAAATTATACAAGCTTTTGTTTTAAGAAAGGACAGTTCAATCAAGACATAAGTACTGTAAAAATCTTTCAAAGGCTACAAAGAAATCTGGAAAAATACAGAATGTATTTCTTTAGCCCAGATAGAATATGGAAAGACATCATTGATGTCAACAATTTTACATATACAAACCTGACCTGGTTTAGTTATTACCTTTTAAAACTTCTATATATAAAAATAGTTGTGCTCATAACTTTCAGGATTCATAAGGGTTCCTTAGCAATGGGGTGACACGGTTTTCTCTCTAGAATGAGTCTCTGTGCCTACTCTGATGCGTGTCTCGGAATTCTCTATTTCATTTTAACTCCCCACAACAATCAGAAATTTAAACCAGCCCCCCTGCTTCAAATAGGATGCTTTGTTCACTTGTACAATGCTTAAATAGTGTATATACACAGAATTAATTTTCTTTAACGTATTAGGCTGGAAGCATTTTTTCAGAAAATCACTGATTCGTCTCTCAAACATTTTGAAGCGCCTCAGTGTTCCCAGAACCACAGCTGGCAGCTCTGAGAAACAGAATATTCTCCTACTGCTTTTCAGCACTGACAGAAACAAATAATCAGATCTTAAGAGCCAACTAGAAGGTATAAGGAAAATCTCAGCAGACTGTTTTACAGAACTGGATTTTGTAAGGTAACCCATCAACCCTGAAAATTTTAGACACCCAAAATTTACTTCAAGGAATAAAATCAGCTCTTAATATTCAGTCATCCAAAGATTCTAGTTCTTCAAGCTTCCCATGTGAGTTTGCTTCTTGGAAGAACTCTGATGAACCAGGACTCTCTTTTCCATTGCTGTTAATTCTTCTTCTTTTTAGAGGTCTTTCACTTTTTTCTTCAAAATCATTTTCATTTCTTGAAGTTGAATGAGCAAGTTTTGGGTCAATGGAAAGGTTTTCAGTTTCATACCCATTTGTATCCAGATCTGTGTGAGGTGTTTTCTTGCCACTGGTAGGTCCATTTACATGCAATCCTTCAATTTTTGCTTCATCTTTATTTGGTATCTCACCTGGCCCGTTAGCAGACACCCCTGCGTTAGAGACATGCAAAGAGAGTAGAAGCATAAGTAGAACAGGAAAAATTGTGACAGGTCAATAAACAGAAGCTTAACTACTCCCACTGAACTGAAAAGCCAACACTGGTCTTCGTGTCCTCACTGTGTGATGAACAAGGGGCTTATTTGCATAACAATGACAGATATATCATGACGGTTTATGGAAGCCCTCGGAAGCATCATCAGCCAAGAAAACGTCCCAGAAACCCACAACAGTACACGCTGCAGGTGGATTGCCCTCACCTGGGCAGTCTCTGTGGTTTCCACTCTTTCCACAATCTGATGCAGCTCCCAAGCCCTCCCTCCACCTGCTACAGCTTTTACTTCAGCTCCGTCAGGTCGCCTGGCCCTTGCTTTTGAGGTTTTCCTTTCAGGAGCGAGCATACCCTGGCTCTTCTCCCATTCCTACCTGGCCTTCGATGCCCCGTATCTGGTAAGAATAGTTAACCGCGTTCCTGGGATAAGCACTGGGCAAGCGCTAGTGGACAGCAGTTTCCATCTCAGAGAGTTGATTTAAAAATCCCCATGGAACTCCTCACCTAGTTAGCGTTACGCTACTACAGCAGCGTGGGGAAGACAAGACCAGGTAAAGTGCATTTAAAAGGAAACTTTCACTGAGATTTATCTTCAATACATGGCTACCGGCTACATGCAAAGATGTAGCTCTTTTTAAAAAAAGCATTTTTAAGTTAAAGCTGCTAACACCTCGAAAAATATTGAAAACTAAACTAGAGCTGTTTTTAGAGAGGGAAGCTGAACTTCTCCTTTGGCTTGTCGTCTGCAACGCCGCTGTGACCTGGCAACCCGCTTTCGGAGGGACGGGGCACTCACCATTCTGATTACTGCTGCTGGTTGCACTGTCTTCTCTTTCCGACTGGCTGGTGCTGCTGTTGGAAGTGGTAGGAGGCGGGGACGGAGCTCTGCTGGAAGCAGCACTTTCGCTTTCATCCAGGAGGCGGTCCATGTAATCTCTGCACAACACAAACAGCACGCTCAGCACTGCCCTCGCTACTGCAAGGACTGATTTTGTCCGTACAAAAGTATTCAGTGCACATACTGCACGTGTGACCTATTCACATCTTTGTATCTCTTTGCGACGCACCAACCTCTGTAAACTTAGGGGCTTTAGGATCAGCTGCGTTAACTGGCCCACGGACGGTCCGACCACAGCGCCTACCATTTGTTGACCGACCACTGCGGTCAGCTTCCAGAAACTCAGCCCGCGCTTGTGCTACGTCCCAGAAGATCACGCACAACATGAACGTCAACAATGCTGCGATGCTGTGGACTGTGTTTTCAAGGTGCTGCTCCAAGGCAGGTTCACACTAAGCTCTCAGTTTGCTGTGGCAGTGGTGGCACACTATTAAATAAGTTCTGTGCGTATACAGTCTCGAAAGGGGCAAGAGTTAAAAGCCAATGAAAAGCTTCAGTTAGACACAAGACACATTCCCGTATCTGGAATCTATTCCAGTCCCACAATTTAGGTCACTAACAGTAAATCTCTTATGACAGATACAAACATGGCCAGTCGGTAAAGCCCTTCTATTTAGGGCTTTAGTCTGGACTGACTCCAGAAGCAGCATATCCTCACACAGCTATTCTGGAACTGATACTGCACTCTGAATTCCAACATCTATCTGCAAAAACTTTCAAGAACAGACAAGTACAATCCGTAATGACTCTTCTTCTGATAACACTTTCGAACATCAAATGCAATCAATGGCAAAAGAATCAGAGGATATTTCAAGTGATTAACAAGAAAAAAATGTCTATCAATTTGGGTAAAAATTGGGGAAAGAAGGGGGGGGGGGGGAGGCAGACAGACTGTCCCTGACAACTGCAGAAGAAAATCCGGCAGCTCTGTAACAGTCTACATATCAAAGGAGCCACAGATGGCAACCCTCAATGTCATACTGCTATTTCACTTTGGTGCTCCAACACACAGTTCTAAAATGTTTACAGAAACAATAATATTTAAAAGAGGGAAGGATAGACAAGCCAGGAACAAATTAGAAGAAAAAATGATCGTAAAAAAACAACTTGGAGAAAGGCAGCAGAAAGAGCACGACACAAAAATCATAGCACTGGAATGAAGGGCAGAAGATAAGGGTGGCTCACTTGCTCAGATCTGCGGGATGAGAATAAAGAGCTATGCACAGACGTTTCCCTCCTTGTCTAGCAGAGTGGATATGGGAAGAAGCTATGTACCACGAAGAAAGCCCTAGTGCAGGGCACTGTGCTGGCCAGAATGCTTTACAGACGATGTATTTCAAGCATACGCCACAGCAGGTACCACAACTTGTGACTCATGCCTCTACACAAAACATGCATTTAAAGCAAAACAAGTACTTAAAAAAAAAAATCACACATTTGCAGAAATGTTACATTTGTGGAACATCTAAACAGAAAACACACCCAATTAAATAGTTGTTCAATGCACATTGTTGGCCTATTTCCAAAAAAACGTACTTTAGGAATTACATTATACACACCAATTTGCTTTTCTTATACCCCGTTTTTTTCCTGCCGAAACCTGGGACTATGGAATCTCTAGATTGTCATCCCATTTCAGACTAGAGAGGTACAAAAGAAAGATTTAGATCCAGCATGTAAAAGCACAGAAGAATAATGCACATCTTACGTTACACCAGGATGAAGATTGTATTTCTTCTTTCCAAATCGGGTCTGCTGCGCAAAGAAATCATAACGCTCTGATTTCTTCCACATGTAATAAAATGCTACACACTCACCAACTGATCTTGTTCGTACCTAGGAAATATGTGCCATGAAAATTTTGATGACTTCAAATATGTTTTTTTTTGTCAAAAAGCTACCATTTAAATCAAAATGTGTGAAGTTCAAAGTCAATGCTTCTTTATACAACATACGCAGTAGTGGAAACTATTGACTCAAAATTTCAGAGGCCCAGAAATCAAAAGGCTTTGTAGCAATACTGATGACATCTCAAGGTGCTGCGAGCAAAACCTTCAGGAGAAATATCCATGTCTGTTTCGCCACTCCATTCAAGACCAGAATAAGACTGTAGGGATGTAGACCCTTCCTGTGTGTACGCATAGCAAGACTTTTGCACTTTCCTGAACCTAGGGTTCACAGTCACAGAGGATTCTGGACTTTGACAAAGCAGTTTCACTACCAGTGTAGACAAAACTAGAAGAAGTAAATATATTGATTTGTGAAGGCAATTGAGCACAAGAACTTATCTACAGTTCTTGAAAAAATACAAAGCAAGAACTACATTTAAAATCAGTGTTTACCTTATTTGCCTGAATCACATGAAAGTCCTTGCCATACACTTTCAGCCCTTGTTCAAAGTTCCTGCATTCTTCTTCTGTCCAAACAGATAATTCTTCTAAAGGAATGAGATAAAGAAAACACTTAACGTAAAAGCATATGGCCGGTAAAAGAGACTGTAGTGACAGAAAACATATGGCATTCAAATTCCTTACAGCACCTTCTGACTAATGAGAACCACCCCCAGAAATTTCACGTACTGGTACAAAAGTGAAAATTCTCCCTTCTAGTCAGTAGATGGGAAATTTTGGTTGGCTTAAGGAGCTCGTTGGTAGGGACTGTTACACACAGTTCCTTATTCCTGCCCGGCCGCACGCGGGAAGTAACAGGCAACAGAAGGAAGAAAAAGGGCTCAGAAACCTGGTCTCAACATTCTGCCCTAGAACGACAGGAAGCAGGCAGGTATCCTTCAACCCAGCACACAGCACAAGGAGCTCATCCTATGGACTCAAACTAGTTCTGGGTATTTTTCTGGAAGGAGCAGGGTAAAAGGAGTGGGGAATGAGATCTCCCTGTACCCCTGGCAGGAGCCAGCAGCAATAGGATGTTAATTCCAGTTAGGTAAAGTAAGAAACTGTGCTGCTCACACTATTGGGTGGGAAATCTTAGCTCCACTGCAGCCAGAATAAACCCTTAAGAACTTTCGGTCACAGTTCTAAGAACTTAATATAATTTGGCCTTATTGATTCCTCAGGTCACAAGTAAGGACTAAAACAGTTTGAGAACAAACTGATCTTGATTTGATCACCCTTGTCTTGTGATTTGCACAGTAAACTCTAGAGAACCCAACTGTTTAAACGAAGAACCTTTTGTTAGTTGCTTGCTACTGTGAGTACAAAGATCAATATCAAAACAGCAGATGCTTTAGGCTCCAAAAGGATCTTCAAGACCAGCATCTTTTTAGAGGTATACCTTTCAAACAAAAGGTTTTGATGCTTGCTCTCCCTTATTTAGAACTGTGACTTACCTCATTTTTTACATGTTTGTTCCATTAACTTTAACGACTGGAGAGGTGTAGAACAAAGAATGAAACACCAAGGAAATGCACAGTTCAGCTGCTGAGAAGTCATTTTACATTTTACCTTGTTATTAAAGTCACAAATACAAATATCAAGCTTTGTTAACAGAAGGCTGATTTACTTGCTGTCTTTGGGGATGTACTTGTTTACACTACATCTGCTAATTTCTTTCTCTCAGAGAACAAAAAGACATTCACTGAAGGCTGCATTTAAGCGAGCACTGATATGTAACGCTGACGTGCAGTCAAACTCTAATAAAATGTCTCAGTCTGCTGACAGCAAAACGCGCTATCTGTGTACCAAATTAAAGGAAAGTTCAACAATAGGAAGCTAGCTTTTTGTGTATGCTCACCTCTGGCTGCTTTCACATTAAATCTCAACCTTCGTAATGATTCTTCAGTATCAAAATTGCACTTAACCAGTTCGTACAATGCCTGTGAAGATGAAAAGACACACGTTTAAGATTCTTAATAGCACTGAATTGATGTTGTGCCATAGGAGCATACTTAGTAAATCATTAAAACCTAATTCAAAGAGGATTAAAAATAAACTTTTGGAATGAATGTGTTGCAATTTACAAAAGCACAATGACATATTTCCTCTGTTCAATTTCCATTTCTCTTAATTACACAACCAGGTATACACCCAGGTGAAGTGTTTTAACATTTTCATCATTGCATACATTTATAAAATTCATGTTTTTTTGTATAAAGACCTTTATACATTTAACTTCATGCATTCATGAGGTTTAGAAAAAAATCTGTAATTGAAAGAACAGAACTCATTTCTGCACGATCATTTATACATAAAATAATGCACTGATGCATAAAGCAAGGTTAAGCCAAAGTGAACATTTCAATATTTGTTGACAGGAAAAAAAACACTGTATGTCTGTTTCCAAAAGGAAAAATAAAGCTTTTTCAAGCCCAGCTTTAATTATTGGGATTAAAATAAAACAAAGGGATAATTCATTCAGTAATATTAAACTACAAACCCTACTATTGTTACATACCTGCTCGTTGTCTTTAATATGTGATCCTTCAGGAATTGCATCTAGGCCTTTCTCATCACCCGTACGCCTTGATGCTTCGTTTAGGAACTCAATCACTTTATCTTCTGGTAAGAAGTCAGGATTCCACAACAGCTGGTCATCGTTTTCATACACTGAAATAACCAGAAGAAAAAGAAAAGCGAGCTAAACAACCCCGCAGAAGTTTGTTCTCTCTTATAAAGCCAGCACCAAGGTCCACTGCTCCTCCATCACAGTTAACGCCCAGATGCCAAACATTCTGCAGGCAAAATGATGCTTTGCAGGGAAATTTCACTAGGACTTTCCTGCTAATTCCTAGAAATACTTTCTAAAACAAAAACATTCAGGTGAAGAACGTTGATTTTTAATACTACCAGATCTCTATCTCTACTGTCTTTTCAGAGCTTCTGCATGAGCTTTCAGACCAGGGGAGCTTTCATAAATTTACATTAATGAAAGCAGCATGAACAAAGGCTATATCCTCTAAATTATCTCCTATTTTTATCTTGAATAGCCTACAAGCTTTGCAAGATTAAAACATCAGTACAGTAAAATGAAGTGAAACTCAAGTTATTAGATAAAACAGAATCAGGAAAGTATCCTGACCTGCCTGGGACCCAGTCTGCCCTGAAATATAACCATATGAAAACCAGCAAGAAAGTAATTTAAACTCTGATTCCATTAGCTTGGTGAGCACCTCTGACTCTTGCTCAACAAGAGAGAGAAGGAGCAAGGCCCTGTGAAGGTACGGTGAGCACAGAAAGGGCCGATACAGTAGATTGTGTGCGGCTGGAAAGGTCAGAGGGGTGGCTGGGTGCATCGCAACTTGAAAAAAATCAACTTTTACAATACAGTAAATAGAATACAAATAGAAAATAAATGCAAATAGAAATACAAATAGAAAAAATGGTAAGAAAAATAACTTCACACTTTGGGAAGCACACTGCAATGTTCACTAAGGTCCATGTCAGTAGGTCTGAAAGCAGCTTCAGCACCTTTCGGTTTTCAGAGCTACCCTTTGATTTTCAAGTCCAAGCCTTTGAAAACATACTGTTTAATTCTGTAGATTGTTCATAATCTGAATTTCTCTAATGGTAGCTACTTGTACTCCAGGGACAGTCCTCAGAGAGCCAGTCCACTGTAATTAGCTTAGTGCAGCATCTGTGGTTGTTTTTTCTGCACAACAGCATGTCAGAACATTCTGAAAAGCAAGGATATTCTTAAGAGTTCTACAGTTTTTGTGCTTTTGTTTATGGGAATGGATCCAAGAGGACCGGTCTTAGAGCACAACGAAGAAGATGGGATTTGTACATAAAAGGACTAAATACATAATCTCAGACACTTGTTTTTCAGCTCTAGATTTCATTACTAATCCAACTCAAATCCTGTCAAAGATTTAACCTAAAACACAGCAGAAAGGAAAAGGAGGGGCAGAAGATACCAAACCCCACTGGTATATATGACTGGAACAACCCTAGAACATTAGTGAAAATTTAACTTTCCCCCTCAACAGTTTTTGCCCATGACGTAGGCTCTGCATGCTGCAAAGAGCTGTGTGCAGGACTATGAAAAACTGTTTTATATAGGTTACAGCAGTGCATAAAACAGCTGTACCTTTTTTTATTATTGGAGGCCAGAAGCCATTTAGAGCTGAGTAAACACCAGTAAGAGCAGGTGAGCAATCCATAAAGCGTAATTTGCCACATCTCAGGTAAATACATAATTCAAGCTCTATTTTTAGGCTGTAGCAGGAAAGCATGCAAGGATCAACTTCACAGTAAAAAGCAGGTATTTTCTAATTTACTGCTTTCCATTTTCAATGGAAGCTCCTGTCTTCTCACATGGTTTTAAATTACATGCTCTTCAACTTCTGTGGCCCTTCAACTTCTGTGGCCATCAAGCCCAGAGCTGACAAAATGTGTCAGCCTCACTGTCAGCAGCACGACTGATGCCCTTCTCAGTTTCCAGCCAGATCAGGCTACGATGCAGCTACAGCAACCTGCAGCCTGAAGCAAGACAATCGCCAGCACCTGAGCATATTCTCAGATTCTCAGAAGGCATGGAGTTTTCTCCTGGTTAGTTTAAAAAATAACTCATATGAAAGCTGCAGTCTCCAACAGACCTGCAGTGTAAATGAATTCTTAGTAGCGGGCTGAACGAGCAAGAAAATTTCTTCTTTTAAGCTCACAGCTGGGTTTAAACTGTGTCTGCTTTTCCTTACTCAATTACACTGACAATGCACTGACAAGCGCTCTGGTTGGGAGGGGAAAAAGAGTTCCTGGGGAAAAAAAATAGAGTAAGAGGTACTTAAAAAACGATTGAAGAGTTTTAAAATGTGAAAATGAAAGCTGCTGGTGCCATTTCGTCTCTTTTAACATGTTAATCCAATTCCAGCAACACCGTTTCTTTACAATGTTTCACTTACACAAAATACATCAGGTGAAGAGATTAACATATTCTATCTGAAAACTTGTGTGAATTACCAAATTAGAACACAAGCACTCAATAGGCCAGCAATATAATCTTTCTTTTCCAAGTCTCAAGCTCTGATGGTGAAGCACATGATGAACTACAGTTTGAGATTGCGGTTCTATTTTTCATGTGAAGGAGCTGTTATATTTTGCCACACACACGACATAAGCCCAATATATCTTTTATTTTTCCCCGCTAGAAACTTCAAACAGTGACAGTGGCAACAGTGCTGCTATGTCTCACCTTTTTCATTCTCTTTGTATTTGCAAATGCCAGCTGGAATTTCAGCTTGAAACATAGAGCCCACCATGATTTCCTGTTTAGAAATAACAGAAACAAAAAGTTAAGCAACCAGCAACCACAGCCTTGCAGGTTTTTTTAGTGCAAGGAAATACGACCATATCATTCCTTCTCTCTTAAAACCTTCATTCTTCAAAACCAAAAACAAAATGGCAAATAGCACTATATAGAAACATATTTCTCACTATCTAGGGAGGTCTTTAACAGTCGTTACCATAAAAACATCAATATCTGTCAGGACAAAATGGAGAAAAACTGTGTGATCTACAGGGCTCAGAGTTACTAGGTAACAGATCAGCTCATTATTCATGGAACACACTTTTTTAACAGCCCATAATGTTTACCTTTTTCCAGTCTTCTGAGGGAATATAATCTTCATCTTCTTCGGATTCCTCTTCTATTTCGCTATCTATAAGAAATTTTCCAACACTTACTTACATAGAAGGAGCCACGCTGGAGCCATGCTGAGCAAGGCAGCCCGGGATGTCTCAGCACGCTCCTGTGCAAGGGTGAGGGGAGGACACGAGCCCGGCCACCCACCTGCAGCCCTGCTCTGCCTCCCGGCCGCCTTATCTAACACCACAGAAGTGCAAATGGCAGCACGAGTGACGGACTAGACGCTCGAGTACTGACTGCTTTCAAAACAACCCACCCAACGTTCACATTTAGAACAGCTCGAGATATGTGGCTGACTGCAAAAAGTTGAGGCAGAAATGAATACATCCACCAATTTTATGCTTCCTAATAAAACTTTGCTTTCCCTCAGCCAGCTGTGAAGCAGTTGAGATGATCCACCTTCAAACTGACTAGAAACAGCTCCTTTCTGAAAGTGTTTTTGTGTGGACATTCAGCATCCAGAGGTGGATTTCAACACCATTCTCCACGAGCTTCTAGCTCTGTTACTGCTGTTCTTTGTCCCTTGCAGCAGCAGTCACTGAATTTAAGGTAAACTACAGCACGACATGTGAGAAAGCCACAGGTGGGCTCTTCTCAGTCTTACTGGGGTGTAACAGGCCTGGGCGTGCTGCTCAGAGCTGCACAGCAGTGCTTAGAATAATGGATCATGATATGGGGTAGCTGCCTTTCACAGCAGAGTGGAAGCAACCACGATACCTGCTTCACGTGGATGGCAAATGACAGCGTTTGTGCAGTAAATTACATTTCACATGCAGCTGCATACTGCAAAAACCCCAAAGCCAGTGCAATACACTTGCATCATCCTAGGAAGAGACTTCATTTAAGATACCTGCCATCTTCTGTATAGCTATGTGCTGAGGTTCCTTGACATTTTTGGATTAAAATAAACTACAGGTTAAAAAAGTGCATTAATTACAGATTAACAAATTTCATTTACACTCTGCTATGACTATTAAGTGTAAGATATCAGAAGGAACCTTTTGCTTTAATTTGTGTTAGTTAAACATAGTACAGTAGGAATTTAAACATCATCGGCAGTGACGACTGGTATGTATATAAAAGTCAAAGGTAAAGCATCTGTTGTGCAAATGGCCCTCGTGACAGCTCAATACTAAAAGGATCAGATCCCACTAAGTGAAATTGCCACAGAAATGGGAACCGCCTAAGGGGACAGCTACGTAACAGCAGCTCAACAGTCTCAAACAGATGAAAAACCCATTTTTTAACAAAACAGGAGAAAATAATCAGTCCACAATGCTGGCCATGGTATTAAATGTGGAATTCTTGAAATCATTTTTCTTCATTGGTATCTCCCCCTTGATCACTTCAGGTTTAAAAATCTATCAGCCTTTTTTGGATTTAATTCCTTTTATCTATTAGCGATCTTAAAGGTTTTATTTCTAGTAAATTCAGCTTTTATTTTTATTCATTCAGACTCCCACCTTTGAAGGAGTACATAAACTAATGCCACCTCAAGGTAACCACACACTGTGCAGCAGGCATCTAGTTGAAACAGTGCACTTTCTACTTGTAGGATTCTTTTTACCTATGTCTTTCGTGTGAACTGGCAGCTGAAGCTCTGACAGTAATACCATACTGAACAGCCAGGTGTTGCTGAACCCCTACTGAACGCTCCGCAGCAATGCTGCGACTGCACAGTGTAGCGATGCACAGGCTGCAGACTCCACAGAAGGGGATTTGTTAGGAAGAGCACATTCCTCGTTGTGCAGGTTGGTCTCTGAAGCCATATACTGCACCTGGACTCCACGTGCAAGGAAATTTTCCTGAAGGGCACGTCCACACAAGCCAGTTTGTGGGATCATAAACTGGACTGCTACTAGGCCAGGAGTAACGTAATGAAAGGAGTTACACTGGCTGAGAGCATGCTTTTCTAAATTGCAGCAATTCCGATTTATTTCCACAGACACAATCCTTTATGAAGACAGAGTATCTAGCCTTATACAGAGTGCCTTATCTGGGGAGAAGATGTGGCATTCAGCTAAAACTAGGATTTTTTTTTGTTGCCCATTGAGTATAATGATAACCAAGAAAGAGAGCCCAGGTTTGTAGGTATCTAGATGGGTATTTCAGAAGCAGAACACCGTGTTAACGAAGCTGTTCAAAAGTAAAGGCCAATCACAGTGAGATAACTGTTCGTAGCACTAAACTGTACATACTTGTATCAAAATATTTACACCGACGGGGGCGAATTATCTCCTGTGGATCTTGAGAAGCAACAGATGGTGCTGGGTCGTCATTAGATGACTGTGTCTCATCTTCCTGACCTGATGAATCCTTTATGGTTTCCTCCTTAGAAATAAGAAAGCAAAGAGGAGACAGGTATACCTCGTGTGTGGCAAATACTACTTTGGCAGTAATTTTTTTCCAAAATTGCCAACGCAGCAAAACCAAACAAATATCCTTTATCTATCTGCCTTCAAGTGACTGTACAGATTGTGGTCTGTTCAGACTGAGCCGTAACAAATGTGTAAGCACATCGTATTGTTTGCTGACCGTGATTTTAAGCAAATCAGACTGAACACTCAGATGCTAACACACAAATCAGAAATATGAAACACAGTTAAACATCATGTCTAGTTTTAAAATAGGTCAAGAAAATCCTTGCGCTATTCTTTTAATTTCATTTAACTTTAAATTTTACTTCAGTCTTCAAAGCCCGTCCTTATGACTTTTCAGTAGCAAGAGCAGGAGATCTTTAATGGCTCTACTTTTCTCAATCAAACGGAAATGTTATGTTCCATAAAAATAAATGTCAATGGAGTGCTTCAACCCTACAGGAACAGTACCTTGGTAAACTTACATGCTATGTGTACGTACGTCGTTGAGTCACCGAAAGAACAAAGGTAAGAATAAGTTACTTCATTAGAAGAGAACTCACAGCAAGAATGGGAATTGTTACAATTAGTTAAAATGAAAAGGCTAAAAAAGATATTATTTTTTCTGATGCCTGTTGTCTCCATCATTCTTGGGATCTATGCCTACCGGCGAGCGCTCACACTTGGCACAAGGCACAACACATGGTTGTGCGTACCTTTAACAGCGAGCCCAGTGTTATCACACGTGCAGCTTAAAGCAGCTTAAAAATAGAAAGCAGCTAAGTGCAGCAGAGCTAAAAAAGCTGTAGAAAGATGTGCACTTGCAGAGAAAGCCTGAATGATTTATAGAATTATTCCACCCCCATAGATGCATTTTACTGCCTCTGCTAAAAGCACCGAGTGTTGCTGGAGCTCTCCTTGTAGCCCAAGGCACACACCGGGAACCTAACGGGTTAGCTCGCTCTCTCTGCGCCCAGTGCTCCCCGCCACCCTTGGTCCAGCCCTCTGAAGGCTGGGGCAGGATAAGTGAGCACGCACTTTCGATCCAACCACAGCCCCAAGTGTGCAGTTAGGTGAAACACTGGCTGTGGTCACTGCACCGGACGGCGACTGTGGCTGCTGCCGGGCAGGAACACACCTGGCTCTGCGGCACGCTGCAAGGTGTTGGTCCCCTAAGGGGACAAGGACTGCTCCTCTTGCTGCTAGCACCTTAACAATGGCAGACACTGGGATTTTATCCATTTAAGAGAAAAGACAGGCACTATCTTACATCAGCAAGTACCAGAACTGGAGAACCAGAGGAGGCCTTGAGAGCACAAGATGGAAGTTTTGTCAGGAAGTAGTTGAGATACAAGGATGTGAGAACGAAGTGGGGTTCAGGAGTGCTACTGGGCACAACAAAATTAAACTCTTCTGTGTCTTTCATTTTGTATATTTCATGGTATGTACATTTCTCTGCCTCTCCAGCTTCTTGAAGCTTTCCTAATGCATTCTAACTACGTATCTTTCTTCTTTCTGAACCATTCAACCCACAAAAAACGATCTTTTACAGCATATAACAAGGCAGTGTGCAAATCCTAAGAACTTCATTTTTGGAATCAAGTATGTTGTTTCTCATCTTTCTGTCTCATTCCAGACATTCTAAATGGGTAAGGTATCAAAGAAGGAAATGTATCCTGTTTAAATCCAGATTAGGTAATTCAACTTCCATTAATGCTGGTGATTTTTTGTCACTGACAGGATAAAGGTTTTCATATTTCAATGGAATTCAGGAAGCAACTCTGAATGCCACCAGCAATGGAGAAGTTACAGCTGTGCCCACGACAGGACAGGATTATTACAAATATATATGACATACACAAGTCAAAAAGACCCTTCTAAAATCAGGTAACTTATTTTAAGAGCACACAGGACAGGACTTTGAAGATGCTAAATTCAAAACTATACAACCTGCAAAGATATTTGAGGCATTAGATTTAATTAACCACCTAAAACAAGCAGGGCGATTACTGCCAGGCTGACAAAATACAATTTAGATGCTGAAGTCAGAAAACTTGCAGCAACCTCTGATGCTCACAGAAGCATCTTTTAATTCAACTCCATACTTCACTGCTGTTTCAATGGATCAGATTTTCATCTTGAAACTAGCACTCAGCCACATCTACAGAGGCACCTCCAGGCACTTAACGCTTCACTTAAGCCAGCCAGTATTTCTGAAGGACAATTACAATTCCTTCTTACATGATGCTAAATGTATTCACATACTCTCATTTGCCTCAGCAACAGTTTGGAATGATACAGATGAAATAAAGAGCAATTAAGAGAAATACTGATGGGTAATTAAGAAGAAACATTAGAGCTGAGTACACAAAGCATCTGAAATCATCTGTCTTATGAATGATTTCTGCTGGGATCTGGCACTCTGAATGGCTGTCTAGTACAGAATGGCTGTATGAAAGTCAAGTTAGTGTAAACACTTACTTTGTTTTCACCACTACAGCCACTGTTGTCATCATTATCAACATCATCATCATCTTCTCCCTCCTCCTCTTCCTCTTCATCATCTTCCTCATCATCATCTTCTTGGAGTGGAATGGTACCATCATAGCCATAAAGGCTAAGTAGCTCCTGGATTGGCATATCACTTTCCTGATAAATATTCAAACAAAGTTGGAGGTTTATCAGAGGTTTTTCCCATCCCACATCCGCTCTACAGACTAAAGGTGTGCATTTTAAACGTAAGAGCAAAAACGGGTAGCTGATGAGCAGGTATACTAAGAATGCCCACTCTAAAACGAATGGCCAGTGATTATTTGAAGACACTACTCTGACAGTCAAGTATGAGGTGTGCTCCACACATCACACCCTTTTAGTACACGTACAGCAAGCACACTCATTATTGGAATATAAAATCCATGATATTCCCTTTATCACCCCAGAACTACCCAAAAAATGTGTAGTGTTTTGTGCATATCTACAGAAACAGAAACAAAATGTGAGTCAGCAGCAACTGCTTCCCGCAGACAGCTAAGATCCTGACAGTTTTGCAGGAAATATGAAGCTAGCTGCACGGCAGGGGCTTTTTCTACTAAAAAGCAGCGATTTTTGCAGTGTTTCCAATAACTCAGCAGAATAAGGACCTGAACTCGCAGTGCCTGGCTTGAACACGGGGTTAAATCTTTGGAGAGTTGCACTACAGGGACAGTTCCACCTGTTCTACAACCTGAACTTTCAATACAAAGTAACACAAAAAATGCACCTCACCTATGCTTATCTCCCCTTCCTGTGCATAACCAACCATGAGGAGTTGGATGCGGGTGAGGGATCCCCTGAATTCAGCATTACTGACATCCAGACAAAGACAGCAGCGTTTACACACACATCTCCTCATTTACAAGCACAAAGCTTTAATCTAGCTGCCTACAAAAGCAGATGTAGGTAGGAAGCAAATCTTCTAAAATATGTGCAGATTTAAAAATCTTTATAAAGAGAATTCTGGTCTACTCTGAAGTTTACTTCAAATGGTCCAGTCAGATCTGAAGTTCTGTGACTCCTGAACTGTTACAAATTAATTGCATTCAATTTATTAACACAAATGATTGATTGCCAGGTCTGCAAATTAATTACTTCAGCGTCTCACTTTAGTACCTCAGTATCCTGTGTTCAGGAGCAGTATACGGAACCCTTAAAAGGATTTCTCAGAGATGAAACTCTCAGAGAGCATTTTCGAATTACCTCTCTCAGAAGATCAAATCCTTGGTTTATTTTTCAGCAGTGCACACAGCTCTAAATACTGCTTCTTAGTGCGTAGTGTGAATCCTGGCTGATAATCAGTGTTAGTTATCTGCTGGCCCTGTACTTCTGCCACTGAACTCCTTCCCTAAGGGCCTTCATTGCTCAGCACACCTCTATTTTCTGGAAGCACACTAACACTACCTTTCACAAAATGTAAGTGCATTTAGTTCTGCTGTGTAAAACAAAGAGTAACACAGGAGTTACCCGTACTCATTGTCTATGTTTTATTTTGCTTCAAAGGACTAAGCCTTTCACCCCTTTACTGGGCTAGTCTTTGGTTAAGCTATACCCACAGTAGATGCAGGCCATGTGGACCTAAACCTCCTTACCTTTCTTCCCTCTTTGACTTCTGGGTCCCCACTTTACCATTTTACAGAATGAACTCTCAGAAGCAGGGAAATCACGTTTGACTGACATGGACAACACGACAGAGCTGTGATCTTAATTAAAACCTTACAGTACAGCTATAAAAAAATCCTATCATTATCCAAACAAATGTTCCCCGGCACATTTTCAGAAGTAATATACTTTTACGGAGCACTCCTCACCGCTATCCTATTTGTAGATACAGACTGAGAATCAGAAAGAACTTCTACTATCATTTGTAGGTATGTGTGAATTATGCAACGGGGGATTACTCCACGTTGCTTAGGAAAGTGCTGTTGTATTTAGGACATTTTTCCTAGACAGAGCCTCGCAATAGCCCGCTGCAATTTACAAAGCTCTGAGTGCCTGTGACTCTCAAAGATAAAATGCTCTCGGTACCAGGATCATCATCTCTATTGGTTCAGGATATTGCAGAAACAGAGGTTAAAAAAAAGTAACATGGATAATCAATGGCACAGAAATTTCTCATGTGTAAGACGTTTAATAACAAGAACTGGATTATAAACCACGCATCTGGAGTAGAGGTAAGTGAGGGGGAGTGATATACCAGGGAACTGTTTCATAAGGAGCACAGAGAAGGTCAATATAAATGACTGCACTCTTCTAATTGAAGAGCTCGGGGCAGCCTCTGCAACGAACACAAAACACATCTGAAAAACACAAACACTTCTCACACGAAATGAACTGCGCAGCACTGCCACATGCCTTGTGGACACAACGTTTACAGAGGTTAAAAATCAAATGAGCAAATCCACGGAAGGGGAAATAAAACACTGGGAGGCATTACAAGAGACAACATCCGGTTCATATGTGCCTGATCTGTACCCTGCTAGAGGCTGGAGGAGTATCTGGGAGAAGCACTGCGTACTTCCATGCATGGATCTCTGATTTACAGAGAAAAGGAAGCTGTTGTACAACCCTAAGAAAACCCAGGAGCCCTCTCTGAAAAGGGGGACCTCGGGGGGAGAACCCCAGTGATTATGTACAACAACAGATGGAAAGAGGAGGAGGGTCAAAGGCTTACAAACCCCTAAGCAGTGCAGGGAGGGCACCACACAGCACCCAGCAGTGCTCTGCCCACGGACCGGGCAGCACAAAGGTCAAAACCTGGGCTCCTTAAATCCTCCATTGGACACTCCCTCCTGCTGCTACTTTGTACCGTCAGCTTAGCTAAGAGTGGGAGGAAATTGAGTTTCTGCAGCTTGCTGCGCCTGGTCATTTACTGCTTCCAAGGCAGAGCACAAAGACAGCTTCCTACCACCAAAACGATGCAGCCAAGTTTGAAGAACTGCAGCACCGGTGTGCCCAGAACACCAGAGCTGTGCCTCATGCCAGGAGCGTCTTCCCGAGCACTGCTGAAGAAAGAACACTGGTCAGACCTGGAGGGGATGTTCCTACAAACAAAACCAGTACTGCTGAGTGCCCGCCGGGGTATGACCAAGGACAGTCTGCCACACTACACTGCAGGCAGCTTTCCTCCCTGAGACAAATTCTTACCTTTCAGGAAATATTACTAAAACCCACCAAATTCAATACTTCTTACTCCCTTCTCGTACCGTTCTGCTCTCAGGGAACTGTGGTTTTTCCTTATCCTGGAGCAGCACAGCGGGTGACTTCTCTAAACATAGACACAGTACTGCGATTCAGACAAAAATGTACGTGCTTGCTTGCACACACAAGTGCAGGATGCTGGTCGGCCTCAAGCACTACAGATTCACCAGTTTCAAACAATGAGCAGAAAAGATCCTCCTCCTCCTCCTCGGAATGCATAATTTTTATGACACTCAGGAGTGAAATCACTAAGGTTCAAAAATTCTTTTGCAGAACCTGACTGCCATCTCGTCTCTGAAGGAGCTGTACCAGTAAATCAGGCACACTTAGAGCCTGGGGAAATCTGAAGTAATAGGCGTAAATGTCTGGGGAAAGAAAAAGACAGGATAGTACTTGTCTTGACAATGGTTTTGAGATTTAGATTGTCTATCATCCACGTCTAAGAAAAGGCATGACTGAAAAAAAGAGAAAGGCAGCACAAAACGGAGAGAAGCAAGCCTCGATGTGTGGCTGCTATCCCCAGGTAGAAATAACCATAGGTCCCCAGCAAGACCCTGCTGGGGGGGAAGCATCTGAAAGGCAGTGCAAGCTCCACCTCCAACACTCACAGAAACCGACCAAGTTTCTGGGCCAGCCTCTAAGAGCACCCTGCTGAGTCCCACGGGGAGCAATGTGAGCCTCAGTCACAAGATCCCTCACTGTCCTGACCAGGGAAGAGCTGACACAGGCAGCAATCTGAACGTGCAGCCCTGCTAAGCCAAGAGGGAACACACCGACTGCTGAACTACACTCATAAACAAAGCACTGTAATGTGGTGACAGAACTATACAGCCAGATGTTGACTCCTCACAGATTATGAAGAAAAAAAACATATTTTCAACTTAAAAAAATGACGTGGAGCTTCATTTCTCACTTCATCTCAATGAAGCATATTTAGATTCACATACAATTTATTTATCTTTATGCTTACCATTTAATATCAAACTTGAAATTACCAGAAAGAAATTATCACTTACATCCAAAATGTAGATTAAATGTACTCAGTCAATTTAATGCCGTACTGGCACAGCCACTTGTGCTAACAGGATTTGTACATTAAATATGCATTTAAAAATCATTAATGATCTGCTCCGGCAGCCTTTTCAGCCAATGAGGTCCCAGACATATCTACGTTACTTTGCATTTACAATGAGCCTGGTTTGTAGTTCAAGGATATTATTTCTGGCTGAGAAGTAATTTAAAGCAGTACGTAAGTGACACCATAACCTCAAAAGGCAAAATAAATCTAATACGCAATTATTTCAGAAGATACCATTTTAAGATGTATTTATCACTATTATCAAGACATGGGAGTTCTCATCCAGGCTCTGCTGACGACTTCTTGCTTTGAGCAAATCAGTTAATCTACATCTCTGTTTCCTCTACCTTAAAAAATGAAGAGGCTCCTACCTTCTCCACTGAAGTACTAGATGAATGGTTCTATAAAAATGCAAATGGAATGCAACGTTATTGGATTTTTTAAAATCAAAATCTATAGGCACTGAACAAGTGCAATAGTTTTAGGAAACAGTAACACTGGAACACACGAGTTTAGTCAGAGCACGCTTTAACTGAACAGTAGCTCTAAAATGTAAATCACATACCCGTATATATGCAACAAGATACTGAACCAGTACAGCATCATACATTATTAAATATTTATGTACCAATTTCCTTCTTCCAACTTTTGAGAACTGCAAATTTAGCTCAGCCCCTTTCCCCTACCTGCATTATTTGCCTGTTTTATGAGTGGTTTGTTTTTTTTTAACCCCAAATACAAGGGCAAAAACCTGCACGTTTTGTGTAAGACTGTGGGCTGTGGTTGTTTTATAACTACTTAATACTACCTACCCTGTTAAGATCCTCTATTTCAGAACTGATGTTTGTTTCTCCTTCCATCATTTCCTCCTCTTCTAATGTCCGTTCATCATCAAAGTCATGCACCAGCATATCAGCTGATGGATCAAATTCATGGTCATCAGATGTTGCTGAACCTCCTGATAGGAAACATTTTAAAGAATTTTTTTAGTTAAGAGTTTAGTTGTTTTTTTTTTTTAATTACTATTATTATTTTGGTGACATTTTAATACTCATATTGAGAAATTAAAATATCTTCAAAATCACTCAATCATTTATCTCAGGGAAAGTCAATCAGATTATTCAGAGGACAGTGGAAGCTGTCCTGCAGGTAGTAAGAGATCAAGGGAAAAAGAACCAGGAGATAATGTTTAACCAGACAGTTTTCAAAGTACTATGCATCTGGACATCAGGTCCCTAGTTAAATGTTTGTAAGATGTGCAGATTTTGAAGACTTAATTCCTAATAATCATAAATCTCTTTAAATCAAGAGTTCTACTGGGAGCAGACACATTCAAAATACAAATTCAGGGCAGTTGTTTCCTTGGTATTTTGCAAGCTTTCTTGTTTACAACTACGAGGATAATCTAATGATTTTTTCAAAGTTTAAACCTAGAGTAAGCTTCACAATTATGCAGATTTTATTTCTGATGAATCATATTTTGTGACAATGAAAAAGAAATGAATGGATGAATGGTTTGGCAGATGCAGCATTCTGATGTAATTCAGCAATACCCGGTTTTTAATCCTAGCTCTGCTAGCGTTTTTCCACTTGTCTCCATGAACTATTTATATTTCATTTTCCAAAGCTCGAAGACTGTATCAACACTAAGGATGCAAGAGGGAAGGGCTAACTATAAGGGCTAGGGTTAACTATACTTTGTAATTTGAAGCGTTAAAGTAACTGATTGTTTTTCTGAAAGAAAGAAGAGCTCAAGAGACAGCTGCAGTCCAGCCAAAGTAACTAGTGGAAAGCTTTTCCACAAGCAGGATGCCAAAAACCCTGCACATACATAACACTAACTGAAGTGGTACCAAACTATAAAAAAAGACATTTGTAATTTATATTTAGGCTGACTACTGAACACCCAGTAACTCCGGGATACTGGGATATCAGGAAATAACCATTTTTAAAAGCAGAAGCCATGAAAATCCTCATTTTCAGCAATCCAACGAGGAAAAAAAATGCTGCTTTTCTTGCTGCTTTTGTCCTTGATATATGATCTTGATCTATCTATGTACCAAACCATACAGCAATGGCCTGTCTGGTAACTGGGAGCACACAGTGCCCTTAACTGTTGACGCTATTTACTTCTAATACCAACGGGGAGCCCGTCCCAGCGACTGAACCAGCGGTCTCTCCCATGCTGCCAGCACCAGCTCCCACTGTGCTCCTCTGAACACGCCAGCGTTCCCAACACGTGTTGGTGCAGCTTTGCAAACAGAACCAGTTCCCCGGGTATTTTACCATACAGAAACTTGTGCTGGTACAGTCTGGAAGAAAGCAGTCGCTACTGAAATGAATATTGCCACCAAGCTATCCATCAAACTCTATCTGTAGGTTACCAGCTGGAAGAGAGCTGCCAACAGAAACTTTCAGGAGTACCCTTTTCCCTCACAAGTGTAAGAAATGCTAAAAATACTTACCTGGACTTGAAGACTCAACAGAAGGCTAAAAAAAAAAGAAAACACGAGAAATTATTCTTTCTATGTTGCATGTGTACAGACTTAATTCAATCAATCATCTGACATAAAAGGTTACAAACGAGCAAGTCACTGCAAACATATTGACAAGTAGGGCACCACAAACACGCTGAAGCAATTCCAGGGAAGCAGCGTTCATTTTCTGCTTTATATATCTACGCTGCTCTATTTTCGTGAGAATAATTAAGAACCACCCATTTTGTGATATAATAACCAAGTTCATGAAAGTATAAAATAAAGCAAAACAATTCAGTTTGAAAATAACACGTACTAAATCCCCTCTTTCACAGCCCAGGTTATGCCATATTACACCGACCCTGGTAGCACAATTTAATGTAAAACGAAGTATTCAGATTTGAAAAGGTGTAAAATAAATTATTCTCCATATTCGAAGCTGCATGTTACACAACACAGAAACCCCGTTCGGATTTAAAGGCAGGCACACTTTTAGAAGACAATCAGTCACAGGGCGCAGTAACGACTCTTCACAGAACAAAGGGAAAAGCAATTTAATCCCTGACACAACCGAGAGAGAAAAAAAAATATTCTGCAAGCCACTTTCTTCCCAAGTGTAACATAGACTGACAAGAATCACAGCCTGCAAAACAAGAATATTTTTTGAAACATGGAGAAAAACATCACGCTTTGACAACAACCTTCATGTACCAGAGACGCCCGTTTGGTAACCCTACGCTTCTCCAGAACCAAATCATCAAATTCTGCTTTCCCTTGCTTACAGCTTGGCCAATCCGTAACGGCCTGGGCTCCAATTTGCATGTCAGACATGCAAACCTCATTTGTTTGGAAAATTCAAGCAAATGGTTCCACTGCTTTCGGGAACATACCTCATGGAGTGGTTTTTTCAAAGTCAGAAAGTGACTTCTCCTTCAGAGAGCTGCAGTACCCCTTTCTCCACCGCCTTTGGTTAACTGAGATCCTGCTTGGTATCGAGGATATTACTGTATTACCAGCCCAGCTCCGAGGGCTGTGTGTAAAAAGCTTTGTGAAGAATGACCCGGGGGTCTGGTGGACACCGAGGTGAACGCAGGCCACCAACGTGCCCCTGAGACGCAGGAGGCCATCAGCACCCCGTGTTGGGTTCAAAGAGCTCCTGGTAAGCTGGGGGGGATGATCCTGCCCCTCTTCTCGGCCCTGGTGAGACCACATCTGGAGCAGAATGGTCACAAAGCAATTGAGGTTGCAAGGATGCCCACAGATGGCTGGTTGAACCGCTGCCCAAAGCAGGGTCACCTAGAGCAGGCTGCCCAGGACCTCATCTGGTCAGGGTTTGTAAAACCCCAAGGATGGAGACTCCACAGCCTTCCGGGACAACCTGACCTAGTTCCTCACCGTCCTTTGAGTAAAAAAGGCTTTTTGTGTTTAAATGGAATTTCCTGATTTTCAACGTGAGCCCGCCGTCTCGTCCTGTCCCTAGGCACCACCAAGGAGAGGCTGGCTGTGTCCCCTGCTCCCCTCACAGGTCTCTGCACCCACGGTGCAGCTCCCCCAGCCCCTGGGTGCCGGCTGCTCCGGGCCCTCCATTCCCTCAGGGACCTCCGCCGGCCTCCCTCCGGGCTGCCCACGTCTCTTGTACCAGCCGCATCCCAGCAGGGCCGAGCAGAGAGGCAGGATCGCCCCCTCTGCCCGCCGGCTCCAAAATACACATCCAGTGCAACCCTGGTCTATGGAAAGAAAGAAAATAATAAAACAACTCTCAAACCAGGAAGTCTGCAAACACATAATGACCTCCAGAAACACCACACTCACTGCAGACTATCTGGCAGGACAGACACATCCCTTAAAAGGTTCCAGTTCGTTTTTGCTACAAACTTCCTAAGTAACTTTAGGAGAACAGTCTCGAGGCCTGTATGCCCTTCCTCGAAACCTTGCCTACCACATCTGCTTAGTCTGTCCTAATTCAGGGACTATCATCTCCGCATTTCACACGGTTCTCGTGCGAGTGATGCCCTGCCAGTCACCTTCTGCCTTCTATTTCCAGCTAGGCGCGGTTTCACTTTACAGCTCGTCTACTTACCGGCCAGCTGCTGCCCAAAGTAGCAGCCTGACCCCTTCCACCACCCCACGTGCCTCTGCCACTTGTGTCAGGCCCAGCAATGGGGAAGCCACAGCACGGGCTGCTTCAGAAACCAAGCTCCAACAGCAGACCTTGGTTTCCCATCCTACCAGTGAGCCAAACTCTCATTTGGGGCCTTTGCAGTTGCTAGACATGCAGCAGAGAATCCCCAGCCCAAGTCAGAAGCCAGACTGGTGGAGGAGAGGCAGGAGATGAGGAGCAACCCTTCGAAGACAACATCGGTGTTACACAGAAGGTGAAAGAGCATCCTGTGACTGAAGAGCTGCTGCGATTACTACAGTTCTTGACTACTCAGTCCTTATTTCCTTGTCTCCAAGCAATCATGACCGTGGCCAGGGCAGAACAGATGGTTTTGAGGGCATTTGCTTATAAAAATTTCCTGGCAGTAGTTAAAGATCATATGGCTACAGCAGGATCATGGTATCCCGAGTCCTAAGCTATGGTGTGTCAATGTAACAGCAATTCCTGCGAAAAAGGATACCCCAAAAGGATAACCCGGTACTTCAGAGGCTTTTCCTTCTCTGCTGCAGCAATTCACAGAGAAGTGCAAAGCACTTTTTTGCCTCAAGGGCTTTCATGGGAACAAAGAGCTGCTACCTCTACTAGATAACGGCATCCAAAGCCCGGAAAGTAAAAACTGTATCATGGAGTCTCAATGTATGGGCTGACACGCTCAAATTGCTGTATGCACAGCACCATCAAAAAGGTTACAGTGAACATCGGTTGTGGGTTCAAAGGAATGAAGAAATATTTGTGAACTAACGCAAGGAGAACCAGGAAAAACGACCGAGGAGTGCTGCTGAACGGACACAGCACAGCTGGGCACGTTTGGTCACGCTCTAGCTGAGCAACTTGAAGGAAATAGTAATTGAGATATGAAGAATACCTCAAAGGAAAAAGGAGATTGAACAAGGCATCAGGCTTGGGTGGCAGCTGAAGAACTGGTCACCGTTTTTATTCCATGTGTATTTTCAGGGGTCTGAGGCGAGACGTGCAGACTGGGTGTTTGAGAGGATGAGCGACACTCACAGCAACAACTGAGCCAAAACAATCTTATGTCAAAAACATCCTGCAGGGTATGGATATAATAAGTGGAAGTGAAGTTGGCCAGTCTTGCAGACATCTTTGGACTGGCAAGTGATGACCCTAACAGATGTGTAAGACAGAAAATACCTGCTAGATGCAGGGTGTTACTCTGGTAACAGGAACACCCTGGGCTTTGGGATGTCTGTAGCACTGTAATTTGTGATGAAGTAAGTGGTAGAAGTAAAACTGAACGGACATCATGATAGATTTATTCAAGGTCTCCAGAAGGCTGTTGGCATTACTCGTTCTGCTCGGCTCATTTCTGAACCCACTACTACAGAAGCTGCAGCACAGGTCTGCGCCCAGCGAGGCTCCTTTCCGCATGCCGGTGGGGATCTTCACGTCTTATTCCAGCGCTTCATCGCTGCTCCGTCTGGACACGATACTCCAAAAGCGAAAGCTGGGGTAGTACCGCACCGAGTCTGCTCTCTGCGTCTCCCACAACCTACAAATAATCATCTGAACAGAAGTGACGCTGCAGTTTCACTTCTACCTCCAAAACTGCTGCTGTAATTAACACCTGTCATGCCGCTTAGTAATCGCTTTATAAAGAAACATCTTACAACACACTGCCTACAGTCTCTACCAGGCAATGGCAAATATATATTCTGTTCAAATTTACTCAGTTACATTTAGCAGCTCTTTAAAACAAGCATTAAGATACTAAAATTAAATTTATATTGATGGGAATAAGGCTGATAAATCACCAAGTAGATGCTCAAGTCCTTTCAACTCTCCCACAAGAAAATATCGAAGCTGATTTCTGGGTTGCAGTGGGTTGCTTTAAGAACATTTGGGGTGCTGAAAACACAACAGTAACTGGCAACTAAACCTTAACACGCAGCAGCGTTACCAGCTACAGGACACCACACGCACTGAAGCACAAGCAGCTGCTGAAGAGTCCGTGTCATTACTTCAGAAGTAGGTACCTACGTTGCTCCAACATCACTAAAGCTACGTTTCCTTAAGCAGACTAATTAAAAGTACATTGCTGATCTGAAAGGAGTCGTGTGTATTCTGTTCTCAGCATAACTGTTATAATCAAAACACAGATATGGTTACAGGAATGGCATTCAAAGGCTGCACAGAAAACTGAAGCTCTGAATGCACAATTTAGACACTAGCTTGGTATCCATCCCTTCCTGTTCGAATTACTTTGGAACATCGGCTCAAAACATCAGTAAGACCCATGCATAAGCTGCAGAAGCCTTAAGAACTGACCGTGGCAGCCATTTAATAACCCCTCCAGTAAGCTAAGCTGAGCTAAATGATGGCCTGGAAAAAACAAGTAGTTCAAATGGTGAAGAACAACCTTTTCTGAAGAGGGCATGCGTCCCTTTTCATACACGGGTATTTCAGTGAAAGGCTTGCCAGTCCATCCTGGCCCTCTCTACCTGTGCCGTGTATCAGAATAACTCTGATGTCTGAAAACAGTTTGCCTTGGTTTTTATCTCAGAAAGAAACAATATATTGAAGAAAAATATGAAAACCAAGAGCTATTGTCCCTCATTTAATGGGTTTACATGTGAACACTTCTACAGACAAAACTACAATGTCATTCAAGCCCCTCTGCACATGCAACAGAAGCCTTTATAAACACCAGGAATTTATTTTTTAATTTGGTTGCTACATGCCAGAACGCCTGTTTCCAGAACAGAAGATGAAGCTCAACATTTCAGCTCCCAGGTTTCAGATGTGCCCATCTGTGCCTCCACACCACCACCGCTTGGCCTTTCCCTTCCCAGTCCTGATTCCACTTCAGTTTCTAACGATGACTTCTCACCCAAGACCAGCTAGGCAATGGATATGGTTTATTTCTGTTCATTAGTACTTGATTAAAAAAAGCTCAATCTAAATGTTTCCCTGGAGAAACTGCCTGATCAGTTTCACGGCACCCAACCGGCAAGAGCCACAAGTTGCCTTTAATGCACCTTACCTCCGTCCCCTATAAAGCTACGTAAATCTCTTCACCAGCTGGCAAGGGGAAGCAGGTGATGCCCAGGATTTCACTTGGATCATTAACCCGGGCCTTTCAGACACCTGGTGTGGCTCCCTGAACCTGTGGTGGCATACCTGAGGGAAAGCCAACTGCAGCCTTGCTTACGTAGCCTTTGCCTGGAGACATCTTCAATCCTGTAGATAGCAGCAAAAGTTCTTCAACAAAGATACTTCAGCTGCACCTCTAACAAAGCAGGATGCCCCACGTTCTTCATGGCTCCAAGTCAAATCAGGAGGTAGCACACCAGGGTAGTGGAACAGCCTGCCACCCATGGCCACGCTGCCGCGGAATCACCTGCTGAACTCACACACTAACTTAACGTACTTACAGCGCGTGGATTCTTGCTCCTCTTGGAGGTGACTGGAAGCAGAGCCACCAAGTGCAGCCCAAGGCAGACAGCCCTGCTCGAGAACCAACGCACCGTGTTCTACCTAAGGATCGGGTCATCAGGGAAGCTGGAGGAGCGCAGATGCTCCCAGCTGAACAGAAGGATGCCAGGCGGGGAAGCTGCAGCCAGCAGGGAACGACGGGACTTGTTCACGGAGACCCACCGTAACGCTCACCAGGGCTGCACCAGGAGAACTTCCTTCTCGAGGCACAGTAAGGAGCACGGCCACAATAGCTGCTCAGGAACCCACCTGTCTTACCCAAAGCACACGCTGCCAGCTGGGCGTTTTCTAACCATTTACTATGCACATCCATCACCAAGTGCAGCCTCAACTTGTTGCACTACCCCAAAGTTTCCTACTCGGGCCAGCTGGGAGCCTACGGAGCCATCAGATCCCGCTGCAGCTGGAACCAGACACCGCCACACGCCGAGCACCACAAGCAAGCATTCTTGTGCACCATTTGTGACATGAATGGATCAGCAGTGACATTAATACGGACCGGGGCTTCTGGCCAGGAAAAAGCCCAAAATGAACCCGAACTTCCAACAATCCCACCATTTACCTACGGTCCCCACGCTGCGTTGGGAAGAACTCGAGGGCTCGGGCAGCAAACCACAACCATCGGTACTCCGTCAGACGTGCACAGAACCCCAGAGCTCTGCTGCTTCGACAGGAAGAGCCTCTTTTCCCATCCTAGCCGTGCAGAATACTAAACACTATTGTTTTCTCTTCAATAGCTTGTAGGACAAGCGGAGGGAACGGCAGCAGCGAGCACACCCAAGTGCTCGGGAGCTGAAACGCTTCCTGAGGGCGGCAGGGAACAGGGAACAGGGCTCCCAGACCCGCATCACTTCGCAGCCACTCCCCTGAGGCGTGCTGCAAAAACGGCCCCAAAGTGAAACAAAAAGTCAGTCAAAGGTAACGAGAGGGGAAAAAAAAAAAGTGCTGCTCAGCAGGACGGAATGATGTGAATCACCAGTTTTAATCAGTCAGCAGGAAACCTCAGTTTAATCTGTGCAGCCTTATTTTTTGTCCAGGCATCGCTCCCAGGCTGCTAGGGCATTTCAGGCTGGAACCACAGTGATCACGCTAACTTCACGACTGCTTCCTACACGGGAGGCCACTGCCCGTCTATTTATCTTCTTTTAAAGCAACAGTATAGCGGCATAAAAATAGAAAGATTAAGAATGCGAAAAATGTTATTAGATTGCATTTCTTAAACGTGACGTCCCGAACTTGTCTCGGGATGCAAACAAAATGCTTTCAGGGAGATCCACAAAGTTTAACACACTTCAACGCTCAGCAGTGGAGCATTTGGACAGAAGGAAATTTACCAGATACTACAATTTAAAGAAGGGTCACTAAAGCACTTCCGTGCAATGTTAATGAACTGGTTTTCTGATCACAAGCAACTAAAGGCTCAGAAACCCGAACACTACCCAGGTGCATTCAAAGAGGTTTAACTGTGCCCTGCTCCCCTCCAACAGAGCACGCTCCTGCTTCTCCCCAGCCTCGGCTGACACCTCAGGAAGCCGACTCAAGTTGTTGGCCCCACAAATTCACGCTGCAGAGGACAGTTGAAGGTGTTTGTTGCAGCAGGTCAGCGGGCTGCATCACCTCCCTGAGGGGCAAGAAACGCTCGGAGCTGGCGTGAGGAACGTCCCAAGAGCAGCGACAAACGGGGCTGTGTTTTTCAGCGCCCGCGAGCGGTCAGGAGTGCCCGAGATGAGGGTGCTCACCGGGGAGAAGCTGAGTCAACCCCACGGCTTGGTGTTTTTGGAAGGAGGACATCCTCCCGCTGCTCCCTGCGCCTGGTTCTGCCTCCGGACCTTCCCATCAGGCAGTACCATGAGCTACCCTGCAGGAAGCTCTTCTGCTCTTCAGCTTGCCGGCTTCCGAACCGACCCCCAGGAGGCGGCCTGGGAACAGCTGAGCAGGGGCAGCGGGGGAGCAGGACCTCCCCTCTGGCAGCGAGGAGCTGTGAGCCCACCTCCTGGAAGTTACCGCAGTCACCCAGCTGCCTAACTTTTCATCAAATAGCCTGCCCCCACCCTTTCAAGTGCTCTGAATCAGAAGATCTCATTCTCACATTTTATTCAAACATCATAAAGGCCAAAAAGACAAAAAAAACACATTCCTTCAACTACTAATCAAGCTTTTAAGTCATTTTTTTCTCTTCTGAACAGACATTAAAATATCTATATTTGGGAAAAAATATGCGTGTATCAGCCAGGGCTCACTCCACCACAAAGACTAAATAAGCTCTTCATGCACGATTCTGTAACGTTCACAAAGCCTGAGCTCAAGTGAGAGATGGTTTCTTTCTGACCATGACTTGAACAATCCTCAATATTTCAGAGTATTAGCACTCAGCCCCATCCCATGAGCATGCTTTGAACTAGAATGAAACCCCGGCACAGGTTATTCATCCCAAATCCAAAGCCAGTTCAACGTACGTTCATTCAGAACCTTTTTTTTCCTCCCTTCTGTTCTGTACTCAAACCGGTCAGTTTCTACAAAAGTGAAAGAGCATTTTTTGGTAATTTAGTTTCACTTTCTGGACTCATTCACTTGCTAAGCGGGCTCCGAGCTCCTGCCTGGAGCACTTCCCTGTCAGATTCACCACGTTCCACTCCCACATCGTGAATCTTTTAGGGTCTACAGCTCTAGCTCTATGCAACATCTGAGGGCTTTTCCCGACTTCAGGATGAATTCTTGCACGTTTCTTTGTAAGAGCCAACGCAGGGTTTTCCACCGGGAGGGACGGGGAAGAAGGCACGAGAGCAGCCTTGCTTCCCACCTACACTTTCAAACCCAGCCGTGTCCCCGGCCCCTCGCGTGGCCGAGGCTGCCAGCTAGCCGCCTTCCCTCGCTCCGAGCTGAGCCTGTGCCGTTCCTAACGCACCCTGCTGCGCCTCGCACACCACCACGCAGCGGCACTCTTCTGCAGCGCCTCCAGGCCGCTGGCTGCTGCTGGAGGAGCCTTCCCTTCCCACCCCAGCCCCTGCAGGCTTCGGACACCGCACCAAGCACATTGCTTGCAGCTTAAATCACTATTTTATTTTTTAATTCGGATTGGCTTCCAGACCTAGGATGCCGCACAGCCATACAACTGCTCTCTGCACAGTTCAGTGGATGTGAGTGAACACAAGCGGAGCCTACGCTGCTGCTGCACCCCTGTGCCACTGACCTTACCTACAGGTGGCTCAGGGCTTCCAGAGCCTCTTCACATTTCTCCTGCCCCTGAACCCGAGGTAAAGAAGCCACAACAGGACAAAAAATAGTCATAGCTTTTCTTAAAAAAAAGTGATGGCGAAAAAACCACCCTCTTCCTTTCTTAGTAAAGTATCAAGACCAACAAGTAATAAAAGCCTCACGCACTGGAACAACATCCATGAAGTGAAAACCCTGCCTGACCTCCACACCCCGCTGACTGCAGCGCACAGATCCCCTACAAGTCTCGGTGCTGCAGCGCCAGGACCAGTACGTGACAGCACAGAATAGGAAGTAATTCGGCGCCCTGGCTGGGGCTCTTCAGCAACATGGCGAGCTTCAGCTCGCACCAGAGCAGAGCTTGGGCGAGCATTTCACAATAATGCCGTGTTTAATTAACAAAACTTACAAGCAGTTGGTGAAACTCGAGACAAACCCCCTGAACGCAGTGATGCTGAGGTCGGCACATGCCCCAGCCTCTTGCCAGATGACAGGAGTTTCAAAGCCACAGTTTTTCAGCCTACAAATTATTCAGGGACAAGACCTGAGATTCTCTGCCCCTCAGGAGGCAGAAGAAACACAGATGGATTCTTAACTTTTAAGAATAGACCAGTACATTTAGTACCAATTACAGGAAGAACGCCACATTACAGCTTCCACTTGGGAGCAAAAAATAAATCAAAGTAAAAATCCACAGAGTCAGGAATTTCAAGGGAAGAGAGGAAAGAAACCTCATCTGTAAAATAATATAACACTGAACCCTGCTTCCTTTCCCAAGTCTGGCTGAAAGAAATGTCCACCCCAGAGATGAGTTTTCTTACGATGTACCTCTCACACAAGCATTTCCAATCCTCCTGCTGATGCTGTTCAAGCAGCACATCACCTTAAGATCAGAATCTTCCAATAATTTGAAGAAAACTTACTGGAATATCTATTTGGCTGTCCTAACCTGCCTCCTAGGAAGCTGAGGAGCTGCTCTTACAGCTCCCATCGGGATGGACAAATCCACGCCTCAATACCCAAACACGGCTCTCCCTCTGCTCCCCCAGAAGCAAAGAGGCCAGGAAGCCTTCCCCCACCTCCCGCAACTCCCCTCCCTCTTCCAGGAGAGGTCGCCCCCCAGGGCACAGCAGGGGCTGCTCTCTCCTCCCGTCAGACGAGCCCCCTTTGTCTCAGCGACCCCGGACCGGCGACTGAAGACGATCGCCCACCGTGCCCCCACACCGGGCCGGGAAAGGCGGCTCCGCCGGGCCGGGACGGGGCCCGGGGCTGCACCCCCCCCCCGCCCCCCGTGCCCCCAGC
>CM021704.1:29319219-29356477 GCA_011074415.1 Stictonetta naevosa | reverse complement strand
CACCGGGACCGGGAACCCCCCGCACTCCCCCGCTCCTCCCAGCCCGGCGGGGGAAGCCGCGGGGCCCTTGTGTCCTCCCGGGCCCCTCTTAGCCCGGCCCCGGACAACCAGACCCCAGTAAAACGCTTCACACCCCGGCCTTACAGCAGCCCTCCCCCCCCCCCCCACCCATCTCTCCTCATTACCTGTGAGGAAAGCCCCTCTAGAAGCTAATCGGGGATTTTTCCAAAAGAGTCACTTTATTTGTTTATTATCCATCATCCTGAATGGTTAAAAAAAGTCATGTTACTCGTTTTGTTACTCATCATCCCAAATGGTTCCAATGCAAGTTAAGGAATAGGTGGGCTTGTGCATCATATTTGGTTGGTTGTGTGGTGTGTCATCGCTTCTAATCCTGACTGCAGTGTCAGACAAGGATCGGGAACAAGTTTGGGCATCCAAAGAAAAGGCAGCCTCACAAGCGGCATCTACACGAGCAGGGCAGCGAGATGCAGAAGCCAATTCACCATCTCCTCTGGCAAAGCTGTGGACAAAGGGTCTCCCGTGGATAAGGAGTACGCTGTACGGGTGAGAAACCGCTGACACCGGTACTGGAAAGGTTTGGACGTGAGCTATTGGGGATTTAAAAAAGTTGTCAGAAATGAAGTGGGAGGGGGAAGAGGAAAGGAAAGGCTTGGCTGAAGTTGCAGAGCTGTGGAGAAGATGATCCAAGAGCTTAATAACATTCTGAAATTGTGACCGTCAGTGCCCCAAAACAATGTGCAAGAATAAAAGCAAAGCAGTTAGGCATCCTTGTTTCTCCATGGTATAAAACCCCAAAGAGTAACACGGTTTGCTTTGTTTTTGCTATTTTTTATACTTTCTATTAGTTGTGTTTTGTTTTTCTGGTGTTTTGGGGCAAGGGCCTGCATCTGACTTGAGAGACTTCCAGAAGTCAGCTGTATAAGCCAATCATACATTCTTCATAAAATAACAAACCCAGCATTTTAAAGTAAGTGCAGTTACTTCAAAAAAGTGTTTAAGCCTGTTGTGATGTTCTTTTTCATGTATTTTCTGCACTGATTTGAAGGTAAGCAACTTAAAGTAACACTTCTCCTCTAAGAACTGCTGCTTTCAAACCTACAAGAGATACGTTAACTGTAGCATCTGTATGCATTTGCCTAAAAAATGGAAGGTACTCGTAACATAATTTGGGCGTCCTGTTCAAAAACCTTGCTGAATACCTTCCAGCAGAATGATATTCTGAGCAGTGTAATAAAAAAGATGCATTGTTTCTCTAGTTGCTTTTGCTGTACCGTTAATTGGATATTAGCATATTAGGCATCATTTGCACGACAGGTGAACACCTCCCTGCCCTGCATTGTTTCAGATAAGATAAAACGTTGCGTGTGTCATCACTGTCACTTGTTTGGGGATGGCAACAAAACTACTCTCATTATTTAAACATCTCTTCAGGTTTTTGACGATGAAGGAAAGGACGTGACACCCCACCCGCTCTTCCATTCAGATCCTGATACTGCTGTACCCAGGCAAGCCAAGCTCCGAGCATCAACTGATTACTCTGGAGGTTTTCTGCCCTCTTTTCCCATGCACCAGACGGGAGGGGATGGTAGTTTTGTAGACCCCTTCTCAAGGTAAGTCAGTTAGCTGTTGTCTCTTAGCTCCTGTCTCACAGCGTACCTCTGGTCACACATCTGCTCTTGAGAGGGGATGAGAGCTGGAATAATTGTGCAGGGCTAACAGTTATACTCTTTTACCAAAATACATAAATTTACTTGTCATAGTCATAATTTAAAATTTGAGGTAAAGTAAGGGATAGAATAAGTGTAATCGATCAGTACCAGTGACTAAGACTGGCTCTGTGTAAGAACGACTTGCTGAATGCTGATACATGCAGTTGAAAGCAGACTGCAGCCTACACTGCCGTGTTGCTCCTAATTTTGTTCAAATTCTCCCTCCTAAAGCACGTTCTTCTATGTAACATTCCAATATGGACCATTTTTAGAGATGGAACGTGTATCACAGTTCGAAAATGCAGACACCCATCCTACAGGTTTTGTACCGGTTAGGCCTGCGTGCAAAGCTACGTTAGAACCCGTGCACAAACAGGTGGCAAAGCGCTATCCCAACAGTAAGGGAAGCTGTGTTCCAGCTGTCTGAGCAAGACTGCAGAGCTAAAAAGGGGCCTTGGCAGCTTTTCCATATACTGCCCCAGCTCTGCCTTCCTCACGCTTCGGTCTTCACAAACTGGAATACGTCAACACTTACTTAAAAACCTATTTTGTGTTTAAAATGAGAAATAATGAGCCGCATCGCTTTATCAGATGGTGTGTACACAGTCAGACTGCATGGAGAGGAGATTCTATTTATTTAGTCCCAGGGACTAAAAGACAAATTCAGCAATGGAAGAAAAAAAATACAAGTTAAATAAGAAAGAAGTGTTATTTACTGTTTTCTTTGGCAAAGTTAATGCATTGTAATTTCTGAGAAAAAGAGATTGCTATTTGAGAACAACATTTTGTCATGCTTCCTAGGGTGGCTGATCGTAAGGGGTAATCCTAGAGGTAGGGATATTGAACAGGAGCAAACATACACAAAAAATGGCTTAAAAATACAAAGTATCTCCTGAAAAATAAACATGTCCCTTTTGGAGACTAGAGCTCCTAATTTAAAAGATGAAATGATTTGACTTTAATTTTAAATACAAATCTTAAAATGTCTTTTCAAATGCCTCTTGTGTGCTTACAGTTGCTCACACTTAGCTTTTGAGGAAGATAAATCAGCTAAAAAACCTCTCAACCGTACATCAGTTTTGAGTTTTACTTCTAGTTACTATCACAGCTATCCCCTCTATGAACATTATCTATTTTTTTAACAAGCTAATCCCTTCAAATGAGTTTCTTGTGTATTTCAAAGACCTTTCGGCACATGCAAAGCCCCAGAGGACCTTAATTCCAGTTGAGAACTGTGCTATCTGTAGGTACGTGTTATCACACAGCAGGTAACCTACACTTCGCGTTATTATATGCTAAGCATGAATCTGAAGCTCACCAGCTTCTTTTCCATCAGCTATTTAATGCCTCGGGATATTCTGTCAGAGGAATTCTTCCTTTTTAAGTCTTTTCAATCCATTTCATTATTTTCTTTGTAAAGCCTTCTGTGACTTCTTTCACAAGGCAGGCATTCCTGCATGTGCTATTACAGTCTTCTGTGGTTTATCCTGATAACAACGCTGCTGTTTTTGTAGCACTTTGCTAACTGACGTCTGGACTCTCACGTACCATTTCTGCTTATTTCTTTGTTACAGAAGGACGTGTGGAAACAGCAGTATTTCTAAACCAAACGCATCAACAATGGAGTCCATGCTAGATGAAATTGTAGAACCTGGCTCTCAAGGAGACACAGCTGTTAGCTTATCTGGTAAAGAACATACACTGCATAATTATAGATTTAAACTGTTCTTTGGAGCACTGAGATTTGTGAGAGACTGCAGTCACAGTGCATGCAAAATGCCCAGCACTACAAAGGAACCCATTGCCTCACAAGTTTTGGCTCCTGATCGCTGCCATGCTTTTAGAATTAATTTGCCTTCTTTTAAAGTTAGAGCAGAAAAAGTCTCGCTTGCTAACCTCATATAATTTGTCAGATGTACAGGTGAGGCGAGAGGAGATAAAAGAACAACTGACAGAAGAAGATTTAGATAGGAGAGTGGATATTTACCTCACAGATACGGAAACTATCTGGATGTTGGATATGCCATCTGTTGTGGCGTCTGTAGAGTCAGAAGATGCGGGAAGAATTCTGTATGTATATTTGTAGTTGTTTACATGCGTGTAGCATGCTCAGCACACCCAATTTCTCCTCATCACAAAGTCCTCAACAGGCTGCTCACACGTAGGTTCGGTGTTTTGACTACTACAGCTTGCCATTTCATCTTTGTCTGAAGCCGTATTGGGCTGAATTCTCTCTTTTGACAAGACTGTCTAAACTTTTTAACACCTCCATTTTGCTGATCAAGTTCGTGTCCTCTTTCACGGGTAAATGAATGCAGATTAGCAAAAGCAGGGGATGCTGACAAGAGAACACACAGGGGATGGGGGAAAGAGAAGATGGAGAAATAAATGGGGTATATGTGAATTTCATGATTTAACAGTCAGAAATTGTAAACCTCTGGACTGATTATTATGTTTAGCTTTACAGCCAATAATTTCTTAATAACAAAGATAGAAACAAACTAGGCAGGTCTTGGCTTCTTCTGAAGCTCTTTACAGTGCTTCTAGCTGGAAGAAACCTCACCCACCACAGCTGATCCTGCCTTTTAAAATGTTACGCCTCCCCTGGGTTATATCTAGTTTGTTTCCACTTCGGAGTCTCCTCCCTGGACTGGCATGAACTTTGGTAGGGAGTTAACCCAGAAGGCAGGTTTTTTTGGCTTTCACCCAGGAGCTGACTGTGACAGAGTACAGCAAAGTTGTCTGTGATGGATGTCAGACTGATAGACTTGTCACACAGCTTTTGTAGACGTAAACCCCAAAAGCTGGGATGCAGCGTACTGCAGCTGGCAAGTTAAACAACTGAGATAAATGAGTTTTTTTTTCTGCTAATATACTAAGTTTGTGGTAGGAGTCCAACCCCCCACTGTCTATGAATCACACTGGAGTAATTTTTTGGGGAAGAAGGAAGAGGAAGAACATTCATTCTATGAATCAGACGTAGCTGGCGTACACAGCACATATTGCCAACTCTATAGGAACAGGCAGTGACTGTTCTGAGTGCAGCAACCTGTTGGTGGAGTAAGGCCAGGTATAATCCTTGTCTGCTGTTGGAATATTGAAACCAAGATAGTAGCAGATGTTTCACAGTTCCCACTGACCATTTCTGCAGACCTGAGAGCTGTAAGAAATAGAAATGCACTAATTCATTTTTGTCTCTTGGAAGCACTGCCTTTCACTCCCAGGTGACAAGAGCTGTGTATTTCTGAACTCACCTGGATTCTGCCCAAGCTCAAAGGTAGTTGGAGTAGAGATTTTTGCTAAGGCCCATCTCTATAGGCCATTTCTGTTTCAGAACAGCATCACAAGATCAGAAATAGCTGCTGAAAGATGGTATGTGGAGTGAAACATAATCTGTAACCCCCCCCCAAAAAAATGAGCAGTAAACTTAATGACATGGACTATACTTTTCTGTTCAACTTGTGCTTAATGACATTGAGAAGCTGAATGCAAATGTTTTTCAGAAAGCAAATATACACTTTTTTTTTTTTTTTCCCAAGGGAGCGTAATAAGATTTATGTTGACATTTGCAAAAATAGACCTGGTAATGATCGCTTTGTAGAAAAAATGATGCAAACCATTAACGGAGCTGCAAAGAACAAGGAAGTACAATGTGACAAAATCGTCATGGAAGATAAAGGTAAACACTCTGAGTACCATATAGGAAAGGCTATTTAATAAGACCGGGCTCCCATTTACTCCAAATTCCCTTGCCATTTGTATCCTTGGCAGTTGGGTTTATTATAACATTTTGTTTCCACATTAAATACTAATCTGGGAAAACACTAGCATATAGCTAGGTTGTGGGACCTCAGAAGACTCCCCCCACACAGGTTGGATAGTGAGGAAAGCTTTCTTTTCTTTCTGTCATCTCTAAGCAGGGAAAGATGTTTCATCAACTTTCACTTCCAGAGCTTTAAGTTCAGACAAGCTAGTATGATGGTGGAGGCCTTCTCTGCCTCTCCTAATACTTGAAAATCGCTACTGGTACACTATATCTTGCAATAAAATAGTCATTATGCTGTCTAAGAGCTGCTGTGTCCCATCTGCCTCTGCACTTTACAGAGTGTTTCTTAGGAGGCAGAATTTCACCTAATATTCAACTATGCCCTTGAAATACGAAAGTAAACAGTTCCCATTTTTCCTCTTAACTTTTTAGTGACACCAGTTTGCATTTCTATTTGTCATAATGCAAAGAAGAAAAACTCTGTTATAAGATTTAAAATCTTGGGGAAAGCAGAAAATCTTTGGCAGTCTCACAAGAAAATGCAATTTTACAAAATGTTCAGCTTCAATGCTGTAAAAAAAATTAGAACAAATATCAAGATTTTGGATGTGTGTGCTGAGATTTGCTCACTATGGATCTTTTGTTTGTGTGGGAGGCCAAAGAAAACTATGGGGACTGCTATTCCAAACATTTTTGCTTTGTGCTCTTTACTGTATGTAAAACAAGTGAAAAAAAATATCAAAAGGAGAAGTAAAATGGTTATTAATCTGGTTTGAAAACACCAGATCTTTCCCTTTTTGTGTGCCTTCAGCGTCAGCAGGGCTCATTCCAACCATGTTTGAAGAGCTGAGCTCACACAGGCAAGGTTACAGAGCACTGTTTTGTGGGGAGATGGCCCCACTGAAAGGAAGCCACGCACTCAGAAGACCATGATGCAGCCAATGCAATCACACAGCAGCTGTTGCTGCTGTCTGACCCTCAGTTTTGAAGCCCCTCTGCCAAACAGTTGGGTGCATTGTATAAAAAGTAAATCCTGCTCAGCTGTAATTCTTTATAACGATGTACAGAAATGAAGGGCTTTTATAATACAGTGTAATTAATTTCTAGGGATGGTGGTCACTTCCTGGGACTTGTATGATTCCTTTAATGTGTCGGAAATAGAACCTATATCAAAAGCAGAAGCCACAAATGGGAAGAGTAACACATCTCATATGACTAAAAAGCATGACCAGACTGCATCTGTGACTTCTGCCAGAGGTAACATTTTTCTAGGAGGTTCACATTTCTGCAGTGTTTTCATCCTTCTAAAGCATGCATATCACTCTGTTGTGTGGTACAAACTACATGAAGAAAATGCTCGGTCTGCCTGTCCGGCACTTGAAGGAGAGCTTGCTAAAGATTCTCAGACAGATCTACAGCAAGACTTTTCTATACAAACCCTTTATAAACCATCTTAAATAGATAAATAATCGGTGACAAAGTTTGATGGTACAAAGTTACTTTGGAAAGTAGAAGCAAAACACAAATTGTGAAAAATTCTAGAAGTATCTCATCATATTGAATATTTGAGCAGTAAGAGAAAACAAAACTAAAACAAGAAAAAATTAATAGTGGAAGGATTTTTTTGATGACAGATTCTTCTATGCTTTTCGCAGGGGAGGAAGAGGAGACTGCTTATCTCTGACTTTTATGTGCAAAATGTTAACACATTAAAACTGTATTTTCCAATATTATCTGTTGTCAGGCAACATAACTTCTGTGACTACTTTGGAAAATGCTGCTCTTGCCAGAATCCATGAAGAGGAGAAAAACCGTTTAGAAGCTATATTGACATCAGAAAACTTTCAGCAGGATTTATTTTTCATGGAGAGGGTTCTAATGGAAAATATTTTTCAACCCAAACTCGCAGCTTATCGACAGTTTCCTGTCCTTATAGGTTAGTTTCTTATTGGCTACCCCATTTTCAGCACGAGGCCTTGCATACTATTGAAAGTCAAGGTGTCCCTCATTGATAGTCTTCACAGATGACAGGTCATTTAAGAAACAGACAAAAAGGTTTATGAAATGTCAACACCAATTTTGCAGCTTTACACTCACTTCAACAGACACTCCTACAATACTTGGTGGAAGAACGGAATAAATGAGTTTTGAGCTTGAATTACTCGAGATATTGGAGATATTGGTCAGACTTGTTTCCTGACAGCCGAGATACAGATTAATTCTGCTATTTCTCCAACCTTTTTTTTTTTTTAGATCAGTCTAGACTGATGGTAAGTAGAAGTTTTAGCTTGCTAGCTGTTAGGTTTCTAACAAAGTGCATTCATTGCGGAGATGTTACCTGTACCCAAGCACTAAGTAACATTGTACCTTTTACAGGAGTTCCAAGTTAACACAGAAATAAAAAATTATTCATGGGGTTATTAAAAAAAATATTCTAATAAGCAGATTCAAAATGCTTTTACAGTATTGTACCTTCTCATAGGGAGTTTCAGATTCACAGGCAACAAACCTGTTACATTCTGTCACTAACTGACTACTAGTTAGCTGGAGCGTGATAATGACTAGGATTTTGTTCTGTCACTATGACAGTTACTGTGTTATTATTTTGTTAACAGTGATCTGGGATCATTTTATGATTTGCATATTACATAAAGTAAACAAAAAAGCACTTAACAAACAGTCTAAAAATATTCTCTACACTTAGTTTTGCCAAATAACAAGCAACTTTCATTACAGGACATGTAACTTAGCTAAGGTGTTACAACATCAATGCTTATGTCTCTTTAAAATTTGGTATCCAACTTGATAAAGTCCCTGTTTAAACTAGTTTTTTTAATACAAGATATTAGAATCATTCCTGGTGTGGTGGACATAAATTCATAACTGCTAGTTGCTAGGTAGCTAAATCCGCTCTTTAAACACCTTGAACCTAACTGGCACACTACAGCCTGATCCAGACATCTTTTACATCCCTGTCACCATCTTAACCATAGTTTTAGTAGTTAGAGTGTCTTAATGCCTCAAATCTTCCCTTTTTATTTTTGCTGTAAAATATTTGCTGAAAGGACAATTTTTTCCTGTGAGGTGAAGGACTGAGTTAAATAAGCGAAGTGTTACTTTTCAGGTTCTACTATATTTGTTCATTTTAGATCCTACTGTTACATCAGACAGTGTCGGTACAGTAGTTGCTGTGAAAGCAGCTAAACAGGAAGAGCATGACAAGGGAAAGAAGGATAAGGAAGAGCAGAAGGAAGCACTTATTCACCCATCAATTCCATCAGATCAAAATAAAACCTTGGAAGAAACTGTGCCTCCCAGTCTGGAACAACTATGGTCATATACGTGTGATTTAACTAAGGGTCACAATGTGAGCTGTATGGCTTGGAGCAAAGTAAACCCAGTGAGTTAACAAATTGCTTCTTCTAAGCTGTTTAAATGGAGGTATACGTAATTGTCAGGGTATTATAAACTCCTGATTTTTATATACTTTGCTGGGAGGGATCTCAAATTGCTGGATGCATCCCTACATCCAGATGTTGCATCCCAACATCTGTATTTTGTCCTTCCTTATAACAGTATCGCTACATTATTCTAAAGGTTGGGCAGCTGCCTTAGACTTTCCTTACACATGTATCACAACAGCTTTAGTTGGTCAAGAATACATCAGTTTACTATGGATAGTCACCTGACCAACAACATTAAGATAATATACTTGGTCTATTACAGAATTGGAAGTCGAAGTATAAACCCCTACCACTGAACTATTGCCATTGATGGAGTTTATCCATGACAGTTTAGAGACCATCTTTGTTTCTAATAGCAAATCTCCCAAGAAAGCTGCATTCATCAAGATTTAAGATGTGTAATAACAGGTGCAGATTTTTGAGCAGCTGGCCTGAGTTTATTTAATTCTGTTTCAGTGGAGGTGAGAATGACTCGGACATCTCCACTTTCAGAGTAATGTAAGGCTTAGTTTTTCAACAGAGCTCTGTTAGAGCTGCAACAAAAATAATGCATTGAAGGAAGGTAAAAAGCAGGTGAAGATGAGAAATATAAAACCATTCAGATTTCCCCATGGGGAAAAAAGAGAAAATGGAGAACATTACATAATGTAAACACACCAGATCCCCAGATGCAATGAAGTATGACACACTTAACAGACTTCAGTCTTAGCATTCAAAGGCAAAAAAAATCGCCACCTACTTTTAGAATATTAGCTTCTTCACAAACTGGTTGTTTTGTGCAGGAAAAATATAACTAATGGAGTTGAAGACAAAAGTCTTGATGCTGTTTCTTATTTTTCCTTATGGAAAAGAGTGAATGGAATTCATCAGACCCTACCAACAACAGCTGAAAGCTAAGTTTGAGATGATCATTGAAAGTCCTTCTATAGCTAACATTGATAGAGAAGAGTAAAAACAGTATTAAATATTCTATTAAACACTGCACATTAAGATAATACACTTGTAGAATACTGTATATCAATCTTTGGAAAGGAACTTATATTTTAATGGCCTTGGAGGGAAAGGGTTGCAAACACAACTGACGGTGACTATAATTGCCCTTTTAGTTGAACCAGTTTCCGCTATTCTAGAAATTCTGTTTGTGTGTGCTATGCTGCTGGCATACAATATAAACATGTTTCCAAGCTTTGCACTCAGAGTCACTATTAGTAGAAAGTTGCCTTTTCAAAACGTACAACTGAACATCGTTAAACCGAGATACATCTGTTAATCTGTGCTTTTAGGATCTTTTGGCTGTTGGTTACGGAGCATTTGATTTTAAAGAACAGAAGAAAGGCTTGGCATGCTGTTGGTCATTGAAGAACCCCATGGTAACAGCAGTATCAAGTTTGTTTTCTTTCTTCTTCAATGCATTTTCCGCTGTACTATTCCTGCTATATTTAATCCCCTCTTCCAAAAACAAACAAACAAACAAACAAACAAACCAAACCAAATCAAACCAACCAACCAACCAACCAAAACACAGGATCTAGCCAGTAAGGTTTAATTTGCTAGCCCAAACCACACATCTCTGGAAAACTGATTTTGACTGCACTACCTAGCAATATGCTTAAGTCTTGGCACAAAGAAAGTGCCTATAGGATGCAGGTTAGTTTCTGCACCTGTCCATCCTCTCAGTTGACAGTGCCAACAGAGGTGCCAACTGTGCTGGTGGTTTTGTAACAGGGATATCTGTTTGCAGGAACTGCACTCATTGTACGTAGGCCACCAAACAACTAACAGATGGTTACAGCTCTCAGGTAATACCAGTCTATTTTAGGCAACTTAACAACGCAGACCTCTGTATCCCGTTTCCAATTCCTAGAGCAATCTACCCAAGACTATAAATCAGTTTTGTTACTATATGGGTAGACCCAGGTGTGCAGATCTTTCTGGAAAAAAAAAATAGACTGTAAGAGTCTTGAGCACAAAAAATGTGAAAATCAATCCATTCACCTTTTGTTTTTCAAACACTTGTTCAATACTTGCAAACTCTGATTACAATACATCCATATTTTAAATTTAAAGATTATCCTTTTCAATCCATTTTATGTTATACAATGAAATTCAATGTTAGCCTGAAGGAAAAATATACAAAATTAAATATGTAATGTCTTTTTTCATAACAGTGGCAAAATGACAGTAGATTTCATTGATGTAATATTTAGATTTTTATATATACATCTGAAAAGTGATCCTTGCAGATTTTCTTTTAAATCTAGAATTTTTTAAAAAATAATCTTGAAAATTTCCAGTACAAAATGACACAGTAAAAATTATCTGATCACCAGTTGGATTTATTCTACAAACTTCCCTTGGCAAAAAATGTGCATTAGACTATTTTAAATCATGCAGACTCAAACCTTCTCTATCTTTTGATGCATCATTAGCACATCGACAACAATTAAACTGTTTCCCTAGCATCATGATAGTCCTGAAGTGCCTAACGTTAAGAAATTAGACCTCGCATGCATGCTGAAACACAGTTCTTTGCAAACTGATACTTTACTGTTTCACATTTCAAGAGATCAGAGCAGCGACTTTAAGGGTTTAACCTTTTAACAGAGCTGAATCAGTTCTTTGGTTATGAGGAAAAATAACATGAAAATACTGGTTTTACAGATTACCCGAGGTACGTTAGATTATATTGCATCTTCAGCTAAGTTTCTGCAATTAGAAAGTCACTTGCCTTCCAACTGCTAGATAGAAAACAGTGGGAAGAACTTTCCAAAATGTTGTTTGTTTTAAAGAGAAAACAGCAACAACAAAACCCCACACGGTACTAGGCTGAATCTTAGGGAACTTGATTTTCAGGTAATTGGTTGGAATAGGCCCATCTATTTCACAGTGTCATATTTCTGCACAGTCTTTATTTTTCCCTATTTTTATCAGTGCACCAAGAAATAATAAACGGAACCATTCAGAATATAATCCCTAATTTTTGTCTAGAAGTAGTCACTGTTGTCATCAGTACTTTAATTTCCCAGCATGGCCTGGCAATTTATAACCTCGTGTTGAGAAGGCCAAGGTAAATTAAGAAACTAACTCAAAACATTCATGTATTTTTCTACCCCTCAGTGGCCAGAGCGTATTTTCCAGTGTGAGCATGGTGTTACTGCATTGGACTTTTCTATGGCAAGCCCGAACCTTTTAGCAGTTGGGATGTACAATGGTACCATCACAATCTATAATGTGCGGAGCTGTACCACCACTGCAATTTTGAAGAGCAGGTAAGGCAATGATTTGCTGTCTTATCCCACCTTGGTCAGGTCTTAGCTTCTCAGTTATGGTATTGCTTTATTTGTTATTTGCTGCATGAATAGTACCACTTGCTAAGTAAAGCTTGCTTGTGAATACTCAGGGATTTTGTGTATTTTTTCATTTCCAACTTTTCATCAGTACCTTCCAGTTCTGACTGGAAATGCCTACATAAACACGTGGTATTGTAAAATAGTAGAGGTTTCTCGAGCAAAACTGAGGGCATGAAAGATCTGTAATAGTGCATACTTGCCCAGAAGGGGACAGAGTGGGGAAACCAGACTTTTTTCCATCCACCTATTTACACTGATACAGCCAAATCTTCAGACACTGCCCTTCCCCCCTGCACTACCATCACTCTCTAATCTTTTTTCTGCCAATAAATGCTTATGTTACGTTAACACCAACACAAAGAGAGATCCCCACATTGGAAGGGGAAAATCAGTACAATGTTGTGGCTTTTTCAGAAAGTGCAGCAAGTTACCACCACTTATGATTTGATGTAGTAGCCATGTACTAAGTAGGACAGTCCTGCTCCAATAAACAAATAGTTGAGACAGCAGTGGCTTTTGTGTTTTCTCGCTGATTCCACTTGCCAAAAAAGGGACAGAGACATAGACATCAAAAATAAGTGAGATAAGCAGGGGTTACAAAGAAATGAGAGAGAAGGGATGATGGGGGAGACATTTGCCCTGAGGACAGCTCACCAGATCTAGGGAATTCTCCTGCAGGACACGGATTAATTTCATGATTCAGGCATCAATGAAAGGTGTGGCAACACTTTAAAAAGGGCAGTGAAACAGAATATAAAACATGTCTGAAAAACAAAAAAAAAATTCTTGGTGTAAACAGCTGGTACTGGGAGATACATATGTGTAAGAAAAGCTAAATAGCATTTTTGTCATAATACTTGACATTCATTACAAAGTTGAAAGTTATTTCCACTTTAATTCCCAATTATTTTTCAAAAATGTTGTCTTTGTTGATAAATAGTTTATCACGTGTGTTTTTTTGTCCCAGAGATTCTTCAGAAAGACATACAGGTCCTGTATGGCAACTGAAGTGGTTGGAACAGGACAGCAACACAGCAGATGATGACAAGAGAGAGAGATTAATCTCTATCTCAGCAGATGGCCGACTAACCAAGTGGCTTATACAGAAAGGACTAAATTGCACTGGTAAACATTTTCCCCTGAAGCTTTTCTGCACAGGGCTAATACCTGGAATAGCAATTGCCTGATTTTATTTCAGGTGACACTCTTTATACATAGTTATTATAAGCAAAACATTTAAGAGCTGTTGAGAATTCCAGAGAAGCATATGACAGTGCTATGAATAAGTCATACCTGTTTGACAAAAACTCTTGCTATCTGCACAGACCTGATGAAAATAAAGCGAGCAGGAAGTGAGAAGAAAAACTTACCATGTGAGAAAGACAGGAAAAGTGCAGTTCTAATATCTCGGCAGGCAGCTGGAATGTGCTTCGACTTCCATCCAAAGGTAGGCTCAGCAAGTCCATTGGGGCTAAAGTAGTGTACAGGAAAACTATGCAGCAGAGGTCCAATCCTCCGCTCAAGCTCCTGCAATATGCACTAGCCTGGGATTCAGCACTGGCAATTAAAGCATATTTAGTTTTGAAACAAATACTTCTTAGCTAGTAACAGTTTTACCCCAACTGGATGATAGGGTAAACCAGGTGAGTGATCTCTGACTGTGAACAGCTGAGTTCTGTCAGCCATGTTACTCACATTTGCTTTGGGCTAGGTCCTGTGGTAGCTTTCCTCTGTGTGTTGGTCAAAGCTGTGAGAATTTGGCTGTTCAACATATCCCGAGTCTTGGACTCTGATGTTTCTGCCTCTCCAAAAATGCTTACCAGTGCAATCCAGCTGATTTTATGTGTGTGTGTGTGTGTGTCCACAGAGCATTTCAAGAATCCATGCATTCATCCACATGAATCACAGGAAAGCCAAGATTTTCAGGAGTCAAAAATCAGGCATATGTTCTGCATAGCACACATGCAGGCAGCCCAAACCACAACATCCTAGCAGCTCCACCTTAGTTCTTCAGAGGACTGTCACTGCCCAAACTCACCCAGTTCTGTACATATTTTTGGATAAGTGATAAGTAGGTTAATCCAGCTTAGGTTATTTTTACTTTTATTTCAGGACACTAATTTTTACCTTGCTGGAACAGAAGAGGGTCTTATTCACAAGTGTTCTTGTTCATACGATCAGCAGTTTCTGGAGACATACAAAGGACATAAGGTGAGTGATGCATAGAAAAAAGTAATGAGAGCAGAAATGGCACTCAATAAAGTTTACCCATTTATTGGTTTCTTTGCTTTTAGTTCCTAAACAAAACACCTGCAACAAAAGAAAACTAAGCTTCTTTTCTTACACAAGGAATGAGTTCCTGTAGCACAAAGTATCACAGTCTTAGAGGATTACTTTCTACACTAGAAGCATTTTTTAAAGTAATTTATTAAAGCTTGTACTATAAAGTGTTTTAAAGCTTTAGTTCTGGCATTGTTTAAAGAGAACAATCAGTGATTTGATTGTCCTGGAAACCACAGTTAAATAGCTTACCTCTGAAAGAAAGATGCTAGAACTTTAACAGCACCTCCTATTTTTTACAAGTCTTTGCTTCATCCAAAAAGCTGCCCTTTCAGCATCAGCTTCTCCTAACAAAAAGTGAAGGGACAGAATCAACTGAATGCTTTTGTTCCCAAGACCTCTCTTTTATCACATCGGCTGAATCCTAATTTCTTATGGGTACACATAAAACAATGCTGGTTTTGCCACTAAAGTCAGAGGACAGTTAGGGAGTTCTATGAAAGGTCTGTGGGAAGAGAGCACTATTAAAAGCCATCCTGTGAGGCTGTAGCTCTGGAGTAACACAAAGTTCTTTTTTGTTTCTTCCCAAACACGAAGGGTCCTGTGTACAAAGTCGCTTGGAATCCGTTCAGCACTGACATGTTCCTAAGCTGCTCTGCGGACTGGAGCATTATGTTATGGCACCAGAACTCACAGATGCCCATTTTAACTTTCAGTTCCACCACTACTGTTGTTCATGACATTATGTGGTCTCCAAAATCTGTCTTTATATTCGCAGCAGCGAATGAAAGCAGAGTAGAAATTTGGGATCTCAGTGTCAGCATGTAAGTAACAACTTTTCTCAAAGAAGATTCAGAAACAATAGATTTAAAGCACAGAGGCTAAACATTATTGCTTAATCAGTTTGTTATCAGATCATTACAATCCATGTCATTTGTTTTGCTTGCTTAGCTATTGATAGAAGCATTGCATTTTGAAATACTCATTTTGTAAAAACAAATGCTAGTTATCAGAGAATTGTAATTACAACAGAAGAAGCTGGGTGCCTCCAAACTGATGAAGAGTAAAGTTGCTTTTCTGCTGCAGAAATTATAGATTCTACCACATCTACAGCTAAAAGAAAAATAACAGAACCGAACTACTTCAGACCTTTTGTAATGATGAGAGATTGTCAGAGGTTCGGATACATCTCATGTTTTCCCACTATTGCAAAGTAGTTGAGAATCACTCATATTTTATGCGAGTTTAGTTAATCTTAGTCAATCTGTGGTCTTGTACTACTGCTGGTGTGAATTATTTAGTAATAATGACAGCATTAAGAAAGCAGTGGAGGGGGAAGCCCACTGAATCTTGTGTTAGCAGAAAGCAAATTATTCATAATAGAAGAATATTAACACATACATACACCACCCAAATATTAGGCAACAGGACAGATTTTAGGCAACCAGGATATCTTAGTTAATAACAGCTGGAATTTTTGTTCTTGGTAGAGAACAAACAAAACATTGCCTCACTTCTCTACCAGAACAAAAACCCCAGCCTCATTTCTTACTTTTGGAGTTAAGCTAGAAAATAAAAATAAAATAAACATGTGGCATTTATCAGGCCTGCATTTCCACTAGACTTTACGTGATAGTACACTCCAGGCAAATGCGATTTTACCTATATCATCATCAATATCTGCGTTTCCTGTGTTGCAGCCTGGACCCCGTGATCACTCGCTTTGCCAACCCAGAAGCGAAATTCACATCTGTACTCTTTGCTAAGAACACTGACTGCCTGCTAGTAGGAGACAGTAGAGGAGAAGTCAGTGTGTTTGAGCTGCAGAACCTGGCTGCTTCCAGCAGTGCTAAGGTATGACTCCCTGGGAAGAGGTGGTGGTCCTCAGTGGCCTGCATGTCTGGTACGTCATTCTTCAGAGAGGGATTTCTGTTAAAGAATCTAGCTGAAGATCTAGCTAGTAGATACTGAAATAGGTGGAATCGGATACAATCAGATGACCAGATTAAAAATTGAGGTGGTTCCTGCTCTTCTGCATGCCACACTGATAGAAACTTCTCAAACCAGAAGGAACAGGTAAGTCAACTTCAGACTTCAGGTTGCACTTGATTGCAAATTCAGAGGTTCCCCACATTTGGGTTCGGGAAGACATGCAGGGCAGGGCTGGAGGCCCGAGCTCCCCTGGAAGGCAGGTAAGTGGCAGAGTGCCACCCCTGCTGCTGAGGCAGAAGCGACATGCGCTCTCCTGGCTTGTCTGTAAGATAGTCTCACCTCATCGGTGTCAGCAAACCCACCAGCATTTTGGCTCTGTGATACCTTCATTGCTTTAGAAGCCACTACTTAACTACCTAATCTCTTGAGCTTTTAGCCCCCACTGTCCTAGAGGGTATCTCTCTCCAGTTTCCTTCCATTACAACTAGGTTCCTTTCCCACCCCACTTGTGCAAATATTGTGTCAGCAAGTGTGAAATTGGCTGTTCACTTTTGCTCCTAACAATTGACAGTAAGCATAAACCGGTGCTAATTTATACCAAAGCTCCACTGGGCCTTCCTTGTATAATCCCTTGTACAAAATGCCATCCTGGGCACTGGAAGAACAGGCAGATCCCTCCTCCCATCATCTCCCTGCACATGGCCTGGAGCCCTGAACTGTACTGCTTGATGAACTCAGCTCTCCCTTCATCCTTTCAGCTTTGAGGAGCTTTGCCTTGCTGGACTTGCATTCCCACTTTGTAAAATGGCACTGGTACTTTTTAAAATCATTTCTGAGTTATACAGTGCAAAACACTAAACAATTTGGGGAGGATGGAAATGCTGGTGTTAATCTAACTTTCATTCTTAGGGAATTAAGAATTGGTAATTCATGATTACTAGCATTGCATTTAGAAGTTCTGGTAATTACTAGCAGCCTCATTGACTAAGTACTGTAACCACAGAGCAAAAATATACTTCCCTTAAAAACTGGAAGTGAGGCCATTGTTAACATAAAATAAATGTTTGTGTTTTTTTTTTTTTTTCCTCCCCTACAAGTTACCATGAAGCAGTCCAAGTCCTCTGAACATAAGTTTTCCAGTCAATAAGAGTATAGGAATCATTTTCTGGGTATATCGGTGCTTAATTTCAGACTTGGGAGATGTGGCACAACTGGTGACTGAGTCACGGAGCCTCATTAGACAGGCTTCTAATGAGCATGGACCCTCTCATTAGTACAACCTGTACTAAAGAAAGATTATTATGGCAGGGGCAATCACTTCTAAGTACAGCTACCACACATGTATCATCTTGAAAATTATTTCCCTCTCACCTCTTGTTTTACAGGTTGATGCCTTACATGATGTAATCAGTCCCGCTCTAACTACTTAACAGTAGCTAAATGACACCACTTCCCAGTTGGTAAACAGTGGGAGAGATTTCTGGTAGTATTATCATAAAGTGTTTATTGCTTTTAAATTCATTAAAATTTATATTTGGAACCATATGGGTTGGAAATCTTAAATGGTGTAATTTTTCCCCAGGAATCCCCCCCTCGTGATCAGGCTGTTGCATTAAGAGGGCCTTTCCCTGTAATACAGATAAGGCAATAGAAAGGCCTCCATTAAAGTGTTTTCTCCTTGGGTTACTCAAAAAGCATAAATGCCCCAAATCCCCTCCTGTGCTGGCCACTCATCAGGAAACAGACTACACCCTAAAACCAGCCTTACGTCCTGGAATACAGCCATTTGTAGCCCTTATCTTCCATTGTGGTCTCAGATCCGTCTTGTCTGCCATCCCATAAACCACAGCTAAGGCAGAAAGCCAAGCTTTGAAAGGCATCAAGTGCCCCCGCCACCTGCAGATCGCCCCACACCAGGCAGAATTAGAGGCTGACTTTTTCACCCCGACAAATCCGAATAGTGTAAAATCGCAGTTTAAATTCACTGTGCTCCACGCCGACGCTTTTCTCAAAGACCCTCACACGAGACAGCAGCGTGGCTGTGGAGCAAAGGGTTGTCTTTAGCAGCGCTGCAAGCCAGATCCGTGCTTTTAGAAACGTCACCACCTCCCCCAGACCACCCCCAGCAGCGGGAGAGCCGAAAGCTGTCGGTGGGAACCGGTGAGGAAGTAGAAAAGCTGCAGCCTGAGCCGGGAGGTCAGGGTGCTTCCGCTGCAGCAACCGCTGCCGTCGGGAACTCCGGGCAGCGTGGAGCAGCCCAGCTCTTGGCGGGCCAGGCTGTCTTCTTGGGGGCAGAACAGAAGAATCTGAAACACAGAACACATTGGTGCGCACACACACAGAATGCCCAGTGGGCCACCAGCTGCACCGTGGTGTCTTAGAGGATTTTCAGAGACTGCTCGCACAAAATCTGGAACATTTTTAAAGATGTGTCATTAAGAATATGAGCCAGGTTATAGCCACAGAAAGCAGAGATCCCCGTCACAAGAGCTCGGAGCACTGAAGTGCTCTGCCTGTCAACTGGCAAAGGCAATAGCTGTCTGCTCCTGAAAGCATTATGTAGCGAGACATATTTTATAGATACAGAACATTCAGACTCTCATTAGGCTCACAGTAAACGTCCAACATTTAAACACATCACTGAAGTTAAAGATCATTTGTGATGCATTAACATCCACTTCCTTCTGCAGCCTGCACATTACACAACCTGCATGCAAGCTTACCCTTGACGTGAAATGAATCTTTGTGCATCTCAAAGACATCCAGCCATTAAGGTGAATCATGTGTTAATCATTAGTTGATCGTTATTACAAATTAGATCAAAATACACCATATATTTTTCATCCGTGCTTGTGACTGTTTACTTACCGATGCTACTGGTTAAAATAATTAAAAAAAAAAGCTTTCTGTCAAGGCTGTAACATTGTAATTCACCCTGCACGTAACTGTAACATGATGGAGCTGGACAACGCTCCTGGTGCTAGGAAGTGCTACAAATCTCCGAAGTTCCTCATGTATTTTGTTCTCAAACATGGAATTTCTGACCCGTTTTTTTTTTCTTGAAGGCATTTTATTGAAAGAATTTTTAATTGAAGCTCACAGCAACTGCAGCCAACAACATGCAGAACACCACCGAGCTCTGGACACTAGCTGCTGTGTCAGCTCCTGGTCCCCGAGCTGCACAGCATTGGCAGGTCTGCATGGCCACGAACACCCCTCGGGATGTGATTTTCTCCTGCTCAGGTGTCCTCGTGCACAGCATGAGTGGCTGCCCTGAGCTGCAGGCTCCTCTGAGGCGTGCGGCTGCCAGCTTTGTGAGAGGATGCTTGGCCAGAGAACCAGGCAGGGGAGACGGAGAGGTGCACAACTGAGGGCAGCCCTGGAAGAAGTTAACTCCCTTTTCATTTGGGATCACTAACGGAAAAAGGCCCAGTGGCACTTAAACCGTGCTAACACCTGGGCAACAGGCTGTGGTGGCACAGCTGTGCGGGAGACACGCAGGGAGGAAACCCATTACCTACAGAACACGTAATAAACATTTTTGCAGAACATACACATTAACAGTATTGATCTAAGCCCGTACCCTATAAAGGTGCCATCCTACGTGTCCCTATTTTAAAGCACTTAGGTAGTCTTAAGATGTCTTTAATACCAAATCCCAGCGCGTATCCCAAAGCACTTAAAGCGCCACCAGAACCAAGCAATTAACTTGTTTTGGGCAAACATCGTCACCCCCAGAACGAGCCATTATCCAGCGGAGCGCACGGAGCAGCCGTATAAATGCGGGGATTTCAGCAGCACTCCCCACCTCGGCCTCGCACATCACCTCCCCCCTGCCCTCACCGCCTCGCAGCGCCGCAGGATGAGGAGCACGCTGCTGGCCCTCGCTGCGCTCGCCCTCCTGGCTGCAGCTCACCAAGCTCACGGCGAGGGAAACGCCGTGAAGCTCTGCGGGAGAGACTTTGTCAGAGCCATCGTTTTCACCTGCGGCGGCTCTCGGTGGAAAAGGGACTTGGGCGATTATCAATACCTGTTTGGTAAGTACTACCTGATGCATTATCACGGGGCTCGGTGTGCCCAGCTTTGAGGGGATTCAAATCTAAGGGCAGAACTAAGCCCTTGCCTTCTGCTGCCCTCCTAAAAAGATGAATCTCCAGCACGAACAGCGTGGACTTTGTTTTGAGACAGCCAGTGATGTGGTGCAACTTCACATTTCTTGTTTTCTCGCAGCTTGTTTTGCTTAGCTATTTTATTTGCTATTTTGCTAAATTAAAAAGATTTGGATCAAGATTTCCAAGTCAACCGGAGGAACCATGAGTTAAGTCCAAGGTTATCACTGAACATTTCTATGCTATAACGTTTTACAGGTCAGAGGAACGTCTGGCTGTAGTCAGCACAAGTTTTGCCATTATGTAGCACGTACCTCTTTCCCCATACTTTATAAACAGCTTGAGGATATGAGAAGTAAGAATACGGAATGTCAAATACATGCTCTGCAATTGAAGTACCTTCACATGCTGCTGTATGTATTTATTAGTACATTCTTAGGTAGAGACAGAAAATTCAGCCACTACATGCACCGCTAGAAATTTGTACTGACAGGTTAAAATAGAAAATAAATAAATAAATAAATAAATGAGGCAGGTGACAGGAACAGAGGCTTCCTACATTTTCCATGTGATAACAACTGCCTTTTTGGAAAATGTTATGGTAGCAGCAGCTTTAAATAGAAAAAGCAATCCTTTCTGCAATGCTCTATCAGAAAGTATGGGAAAGGAGAAGGAAACACTGCTGCTGAATTAAGCGAGGTATCTTCTATAGCCTTATAAACTCCACGTGGCAGTGCCTGGTTGTACGGTGTTTAAAATGCATATGAATTACGAGCATGGTTTAAGTGGGAACATCCAGGAACTCTGGGTGTCTGATGTGTTAACACAGTAGCTGCATCTCAGGAAACCCACAAGAAGTTCTCGGTTAACATGCTCATCAAGTGCCACCGACACATCAAATCACTTTTATCCTCTGAAGCAAACATATCAGTGTAAGACTGATTAGGCAACTGCTCCTGCAAAGAGGGCTCTTCAGTACAAATCCATGAATTCCTGTTATTTTAACATGTTAATCACAGAACATGTACATCCCTTATCTATTTTAACACCATCCTGGTGAGCAGACAGTGATCCCATACATCTCAGCTGTTACATCAGAAGCGTGGCTAATACTTTCAGCTCTCTAGCTGTAGCTTGGTCTGACTTTCGTTCTGGTAAAGATAAACATCTATAATTGACTCGGGATTCCACGGCTTCTAACGCTTAGCTTCTAATTTTTATGCAACAGAGGGTGAAAATCCCCCGCCCTTCTCCGAGCAGAGCAATGGTTATGCAGATCCCTTGACATACAAGGACCGGAGGCTGGGGACCGACAGCGAGGAAGTCCTCAACATCAAGCCTGAGACAAAGCGAGACTTACAGCTCACCAGGAAGATGTCGATGCTGAGAAAGCGCGAAGTAGCCAAGTTGCTCACCACATCCTGCTGCAGCGTCGGCTGCAGCGAGAGAGATATTAGCTCGCTGTGCTAAAAGGCAGCAGATGCTGACAAGGCTCACTGCCATCCATAGCTTTCACGTATTAAAACAGTCGTGACATAAACACAGTTATTTCAGTTGTATTCTTTAATTGTGTCTGTGTCCTTTGGAGTACACTAAGGAGTAAAGGCTGAATGGTAAATGCTGTAGTGCAAACCAGCTAATGGCTGCAATGGCAGCTCAGGTTGGTTTGCTTACATTCTACAAAGTATAGCGTTTTAATTTTTAAGTGTTAAAATCATTATGTTTTTAGACATGAGTACAAGTATTTCTTTCCATCTAACTACTAGTCCAATTTCAGCTTTGCACATAAAATGTAGTGACGTTAGCCATTTACCATAGGTGTTTTCTCTTACTTACAAAAATCCAACAGCTGATTTTGGACCTGCTATCAACTGTGAAATATGGGCAGCAAAAAGCCCATCTTCGGTAGTATCAGACTAAAAACAATGCCATGAAAATACTTCTGTGCAGAGCATCACGCCATGAAGCCTCCAAGTCAGAGCCCTGCCACAGCATGGAAATTGCTATAACAGCAGAGGCTGCAATCAATTCAGCAGTGATTCCCCTTAAAAAGGGCAGGTGCCATGATTTGTTTCCTATTGCAGCTGCTTCCAAAAAAGTCTACCCAAGGTCCTGCCTAGGGAGCAGTTAATTTGCACCCAGACTGATTGGAAACCTGCTTCTGAGCACAGAGACGTATGTCCCCTGCTATCTATAGGCACAAATCAGCTGAGAAACCCAATTTAAATGTTTTGCTAGATTCAAGCACCTTAAACAAAAAGGGCCAGACATGTTGGATGTATATACTCTAAACATGATATAATTTAAAGGCATTTATCATTTGATTTCAAATGCTGTGGGACAGTTAGTCTTAAGCACACGCTTAACTGCCTGAAAATGCCATTTAATGTGGACTATTTCAAAATGCTTCTGTTTTTCTTTCAGAAAATCTCGCTGTGATTTCTATTTGGGGATCATGTAGTCACAGCAAATTCAAGGAGAAAAAGTATTACAGGGATACACTGTTCTGAAAGCAGTCAGAATCAGGTGCAAAACGGCATTTTACAGAGAATCACTTCCCAGAGAAAGCCCTGGGAAATACAATTATTACATCCGCCACCAAAAACCGTACAGTAACCATATTACAGAACAGGTTAGAGTTGCCTTGGTCCTTCACAACTGTTCTCAGCAACAGAAACAGGAAGGGTTAGAGTGAATGTTAATTTCTCCCGTTGCTAAAACTCATCTACCTCATTATTCAAAATAGATAGCATAGACATTTGCAAGAGCAAACAGTGAAGTGTTTCTGAACGCATACGACGAAAACGTATCAGTCGCAGGATCCCACAGGCACCTGCTTCCGATCTGCATGCTCTGCTCGTTCAGCTGCCCAATGTGCGTAATCACAACAAGCTTGTACCTCGGCACCAGAAGGTCTTTCACCCGAGCTTTGATAACCTGTTAGAGAGAAGCGTGGTTAGACTCAAACGGCGAGCTCTCTTCGCAGGGGATGCTCAGTGACTGGGTTTTCTGTGACGCAGAAGTGCGAGCATTGCACTAGTGAGCCCTTGCAATAATCCTGATGATAATCTTTGAAACGCTGCATTTGAAACATCTACACAAATCACCCCAGCCCCTCGGGCAGGTGGATGCGTGCTGCTGACGTCATTTCACAAAAAACCCAACACTTCCATCTGCTAAAGCAGGCACATCTTTCTGCTTGACTACGGGAATGTGAGCACGGATGTTACGTGAGGATTTACTGTACGTGAGTGCCATCTTCCCACTGAACAGATCACCTTCCCATACGCATTCACACTTCACTGCTGAGTGCAGGGGGAAAAGGTACCTCAGGCAGTATTGCTTTTTCTATGCCGACAAGGGGCCGTATCAGATGAAAAACTAAAAGCTCAGGACAGTCTTTTCTTTGCAGCATGTGCAGAAAGACTGGATTTAGCCAACAAGGAGTTTGCACATGTGTCACAGCACAGAATTAAGCCACTACAGTAACACAGGTACCACCAAGGGCTTAGTTTGGAAAGGTCTGAAACACACTTCAAACTTATTAGTAGCATTTCTGGACAGGACAAGAATTTTCTTCTGAACCGTGTGTTTGGCCAGAGCCGCTGCTGCTCCAACAACCCTCATCATCAAACTGTATAGATCTGCACCCGTTTCAGACCAACCCTTGGCAAATTTTGAGGGCCCCCTCCAGCATTTGCTTTACGTTGCTATCGACCCCGGATGGTGCCCACCACCCTTGCTCAGTATGCAGTTAGAAGTGAGAGGTGTGCTGCTGGAAAAAAAATAATAAATAAATAAATAAAATAAAACTAAAACCTCAACTTTTGCATTAACTGCTGATCAGAAAGGACACAGGGAGGTGAACAGATGCCTTGTTACCTACCAAGGAAGAACAATACCTGCAAGACCACGCTGTGGGACCCCCTCCCCAGCCTCCCCATGCTGTCAGCCACCCCGGTGCAGCAGGAGGATGAAATGATCCACAAAGTGAATTAAGTCGGGGGTACCTCGGCGATGGTCTTCGCCATCTCCCTGCACACGCCTGGCTCGTAGGGCTGCTCCTGCAGGTATCCCCGCAGCACGTCCCGCAGGATGGCATCCACCGCGCCCACCGGAAAGCGCTTGGCAGGACCTGTTTCAGAGCAGGGACACGCACACTGAACCCCCCCCCAAAAAAAAAAAAAACAAATTTCCGGAGGAAAACCCACCGCCCTGAAGCGAGGCCAACGTGCCCCCCGACACCCCGCAACCGCAGGCCCGGCCACGGCCCCTACCCGTGAGGGGGCAGCCGCCGGCCCCGCCGCCCCGCTCCTCCCCGGCCCGCTGCGTCTCGCCCGGCCGGGAGGCGGTGCTGGGCCGGCGGGATGAGGCCGGAGGGCACCGGGGCTCCGTGCCCCAACCGCCCGGGCCGCGATGCATCCTCCCGGCCCCTCAGCGTCCCCCTGTGTCCTCGGTCCCCTCGTAATGTCGCCACAGCTTCTTTATTTCTCTTCGTGTCCCCGCTGCCCCTCATGGGCCTCCCCCACGGGTCTCCCCTGTGTTGACACAGCATCCCTACAGCCACCACACGTCCCTGTGAGCCCCTCAGGTCCCTCTAAGCCCCCCTGTGTCCCCATCTGCCCCTGTGTGTCCTCACGGTCTCCGTGTGTCCTTACAGCCCCTCCATGTGTCCCCAACGCCCTCCAGCAGGGTTCATCAGCCTCCATGGGTCTTATGGTCCTATATAATGGGTTCCTACAGCCTTCCCCATGTCCCTGTGTCACCTGTGGGTCCCCGGGGGTCCCCATGGTCTTTCCAGATTCACATGCATGCCTGCAGCCCCCTTGTGCCCCCATGACTTCCACAGGTCCCCCGCCTGTCACTTCAGTGCCCTCAGGTCTCCGTGGTCCCCACAGGTCCCCAAGTCCCCGTGGCCTCCATGTCTCTTCCCATCCCTCACGTACCCCGACAGGCATGGTCCTGACATGTCCCCACAGCCCCCCATGTGTCCCCACAAGCCCTAAATGTCCCCATGGGTCCCCATATGCCAACCCCAACCACAGCCCCGTGCCCCAGGGAGGCTGTGCGCAGCAGTGACGTTGTGGGACAGCTTCCCACGGCGGTGGCGACAGCCTCCATCCCTCCGCTTGGCTCCTCCGGGTGTTCCTGCATGTGGAAGCAACACGCACTCAAAGTAGTGTTTTCTGGTTTTTATTTTCAAGGGAAAAAAACAAAACAAAACAACAACAAAAAAAAACACATTTAAATTGCAACTTAATTGGGTGTTTAATGTGGTTCTCATGTATAGAATTAATAAACTTTGTTCTGATGTGGGGGTTTATTTGTTGCAATATTATGCATGGTAAATAATTGCATATTCAAGATTTTGTGAAATGGGTGAGAGGGAGAATGGAAGAAAGACATTTATAAAAAACATTATTTACAAAAATGATATCCACATATTCGTATCCTAATCTATAAGGCAAGTAACATTTAAAATATGTTGTCTCATGATTATCTTCAACAAGTCAATACAACACATTCATATTACCAGTGGTCAAATACAAAGCTTTGCTGCAGTAGTCCATGTGCAACAAACCTGTACGTCTTTTACAGTTTTTCTCTGAGAACATTAGGTAAGCAGCAAAGTTTTCATCACAGACTAAGCAGTACCTAGGCCATCGTAGACTAAAGGTATAATATATCTCATTGCACGTTTAGGCAAGAAAGGCCAGCCATTCATTAACTTATTTAACTTAAATCTTAAAAATAGACCTGTGTATCTTAATCCACAAATATTTATAAACATTTTATACACGAGGGGTTTCATAAAATGATATAGCTTATATAGGGTGATACCCCGGGGAACCCAATTCGCTGCCGGAGGGGCTGCAGCAGTGGGGGCGCAGCCCAGCCTCCTGTGTCCCCCCGCTGCCAGCCCGCCTGTGCAGGACCGGAGCTGCAAACCGAGACCTGACGCGATTCCTCTCTCAAATTGCGACTCAATTTTGGGTTAGATTTGTGCCACCAAAGCACCTGGCCAATTTCACCAGCCTTAGAGCATCCTGGACGTAGCTGGAGCTGGGAGAAAGGAGTGGGTTTCAAACACACCATGCATGGATTACAGGACCGAACCGCAGTGTGGCATTTCCCCAACAATTTGCTGCTTGTCGAGAAAGAGAGAGAGTGCTAACAGAGAAATAAATATTCTAAGCACCTGTTAAAACCTGACGTATCCTATCCCATACTGCTTGGCCTGTAGGGAAGTCCTGCTTCTGTGCAAACCCTTGAGGAACACTGCCGCACCAACACCTGCGATTTTCAAGAAAATTGTCAGCAGCACTAGCGGCAGTCCCTCCTGAAATGCAAGGGGAGGTCACACAAGAGGTGTGGGCTATTTCTACAGGCCTTCCCCCCCCTCCCCCCTCCCCCGCAATGAAGTGAGAAAAAATACACCATAAAAAATCATAAAACTTCCTAGATCTACAAGAATTGCTTTTCTTGTAAATTTGTGAGAAAAAGAATAAGAATTCTGGCTATGAAATGAAGTCTTTGAGACTGTAATTTCTTACGGGGAAAGTACAATGTGATGACATTACGTATTTCAGTCACGGCAAGCTTCCAAATAAAGATTTTTAACAAAGACATTGTCACATAAAGATGACGCCTTTGACAACAAACGAATAGGGGAAAATCACTCCGTATTCAGGGTACAGAACTGGCTTTCTCAAGCATGAGCTGAAATAGGTGCTACGTATTCAGGGAGAGCACCATCAGCTCTATTAAGGAAAAAAGCCAAACGGAGACGGGTTCATCTGAGACACAGAATTGCAACATACGTCTGAGGGCATTTTTGGTAAAAGATGTTTGACTCTCTTAGGTCATTTAAAAATATGACACCTTTTCACGGTAGTCTGGCCATCTGGAAATGTTTCTGCTGCAGGAAGGTGATGCCGTGGCTCCTGACATGGCACTTGTGCTGAAGGAGCCTCGGGAAGCACCGCTGGGATGCTCAGCTTGAACTGCCTGGGCCCCGGGAAAGGAGCACAAGTACGGCGTGTGGGGTCTCGCTGAGAAAATAACTGCCCCTGCAAGAGCAGGGCAATTTTTCACCTGGGCGCTGAACGACTTCTCTAGGTCTCCCTGATCACGTTAAAAGGAAAGGCAGCTGGCTCTCACCTGCGGGTGTGCATGGCTTAAAATCGATAGGTGTAAGCAGCGTTTTCCTCCAGTGCAGCCCAAAAGCCAGGCGAGAGGGACCCCGGCAGCACCCTGCTGCGATGTGTCCCGGTGCCGACAGCCTGGCGAAATGCTGCCTTGGGAACCAGAGCTCACCTTAACCTTACAAGGGGCACTGGCTTTTTTGCTCACCTACGTTTAAAAACCCGTTATAATGGATAAATCCTGAAAGGGTGCGCTGAAGCCAAAAAAAAACCACCACAACAGCGTAATTTAAATATCACATAACTGCGCCGACATCCTAAGAGCAGCCTGCACCGGGAGGAGCGTGCAGTTGTGCAACTTCCTCGCTGCACGATCGCGCTCGGGACAAGGTTTTGCAAGGGAAGCCACATGCACGTAGCGAGAGCTCAGCGCAGAGCCGGGAGTTTGGCGGCCAGCGGCCTTACAGCAAAAATAACCAGCAGCTTTACAGCGGGGGAGCGATATTTAAGAACAAAAGGAAACAGCAAGTGAAACGCTTTTGATTTGGGAATGTTTTCTAGTGTTGAATGATCTCATAGTTGTTAGATATTGTTGATGTAGAAAGTTGTTCTGTAACTCCGGCTGCAAGGAGCACCCTCAGCTGGCTGTGACGCTTCAATACTTGCAGCGAACAGGAGAAGTTGCTAAAAAAGTGCTTTCTGTTCCTTACATCTAAAGAGCCCAGTCTGCAGGTGTTTGTGGACAAAAACGGCCCCATCTACAACACGGTGAACCCGCAGGTGCCAGGACACGTCGTGAGAGGAGGCTGCGGAGGCAGCGCAAGGGAACAGGGCTCGAAGGGACCACGCTGAGGCCTTTCCGTGCATGCACCAAGCCTAGCGACTATTTGAATGCTTCCTTTTTTAATCAAACAGGCCGAGTGCTGCTGAGGGAGGAGGGCCAGGCAGGGCTGGAGCTCGGAGCCCCCCGGCTGTTGTTGACCTGTTTGTGTGCGTGCTCCCAGCCCGAGAGGTGGTGCTGAGCTGCAGGAACCCAGCTCACTTACAGACCACAGACCCTCGCTGCCTTCTAGCTCCTGCCGACCTGCCTGCCCTCTGCCTGCGGCAGGCAGGGCCTGGCAGACACCTTTCCCAAAGGCACCCAGGTTTTCCTGCCTAAAATCAGAGGTGAAGCCTGCGGAGCTCAAGTGCCCTGGATGCGATGGAGCTGGGGGCTCCTGCCACCACTACAGAGGCTGGAATTGGTGATAAATGTCCCTACGTACGCCCTCGTTTGCTGCTCTGAGTTTAAGCCTGATACATTGCAGGCTGCTCCCCACAACCTTTCTTCTGCTGACACCTCCTGAGAGCCAGGGGAAGGAGCCAAGCAGGCTCCTGCGCATCAGATGGAGAAGTGCAACTGCTCCGTACCCTCCCCGAGCACGGCACTGCTGGGGAGGGCAGAAAAGTGTCTGGTGCCAAGCTGTAGGGCACGAGGGAATGGAAATACCCCGGCTAATAAACATCCCTGCTCTGCTCTCTGCTCGGACACCAGCCAGGCAGGAAAACCAAGCTGTCAGCGCAGAGCAGCATCTCCTTGCAAAGCAGCCTGGGCCGGGCAGCAGAGACACCGGTCAATGCTCCCCCAAACCACCAAGTGGACTGAAAAGCTATGCGAAACACTGGCAAAAACGGCATGAAGGAAAACTGCCCCAAACCGCTGGGTTTGGTCCCAGCGTCGCCCACGACAGGGGCCCACGCGTGCACAGGGAACGGGGCACACGGCCAGGGAGGGTGCTGAGCCCCAGCACCCACACCTGGAAAGAGGGACCTGGTCTGGGGGACAGCACGAGCGGGACAAGCTCGGGAGCTCTGGGTTATTTGGTTTGGTTTTCTTTTTTGTTTGTTTGTTTAAAAAGCATCTAAAAACCCAATGCTAATGTAAACACCTTGTCTTTCAAACGAAATATAAAGTAAAATATCTATGTTCTGGTAATATTTACATTATAAAATCCTTATTTTCAGGACTATGACATAGATCTCTTCTGGAAGCATGAGCTTATAACAATTGTACGCAGCATGAACCAATTACGTGGAAACTGATTCTTCGATTTTTGCCCTGCGTCCCTGTGTCTGAAGGGGGTGGGCTGCACAGCTGGTCCGTATTTCCATTGGGGGGGGGAATAACTAAGGGGGCTGAGTGCTCCATCTGGGAGTACCGGCGAGTTTGCTCACAAAAACTTGTGCTTTACCCCCTGTGTTTGCACTTCTCGTGAGCGTGCACACAAACCACCCGCACACATCCCGACCTAGAGCCACCTCAGGGCGGAAACGTCTCCAGGCCGTGCGAATGCTGATCCCAGCACCAGGTGCTTTTGGCAGGGCGAGGCTCGGGCTGCGTCAGCTTTTCAATATTTGTGTATTTATATATATATATATTTTGCCTGCCCGATTGGTAAATTGGAAGGGCACAGGGGCTGCACGCCTTCAGATCCCTGACATCGGACCTGGGGGGCTTGGGGGACACGGGCTCGCTCCCGGAGCTGTCTGGCAATGGAGATTTGAAGGAAATGCTCTGTACAGAAGTGGCGTTTCCCCTTCCTTTTGCTGGGAGGCTGCACTAGGAGCCTCCACGTCCACGGAAACGTGGTTCTGGAGCTCGACCAGCTGAACCCGAAGGTCGAGCTTTTTATTCATACGAAGGACTGAAGAAAAAGTAAACCAGCACGTCGGCTCTGCTTAGCTCTTTCTTGGAGGCACCCCCTTTATAACAGCTATCAGTATTGAATTTAAATCGTATATATTGACAAAATGTAATCTACCTCTGTAAGCATTGTGCCATTCAACAGTACTACTATTAAATTTATATACCACAGTTTAAATTACATCCATTTCATGAATGGTAAAATGCTAAAACTCAAGTGTCTAACTGCCAAAATACAGCCTTACTGGAATGAGTACAATTTACAAATACAATAATTACATTTTAAAACCATTAACAATGTTACATCTAGAAGTAAATACTGTAGGACTGGTCAAGACGGTGTTTTCCGAGGGGAAAAAAAAAAACACGCTGAAAGTTGTTGACACTTCCAACAGAAATGTCCCGAGTGCAGGATTTAGTTCATTTTCCTTAAACTGCAATTAAAACCCGTTCCACGCAGAGCAGTCCTTGGTTATTTTCCGTGTTATTTCCCACAGCCTTGCATAAGCTTCCTTCAGTTATCGGCCAAGTATTTACCTGGAAGTGGGACCAGAAGTGAGCCGCCCGCCCCGGGGTGCAGCGGGCGCTGCGCGTGCACAGCCGGAGAGCCAGAGCTGCTCCCGGAGACACCGCACCCCCATGTGGGTCCCACGGGGGATTTTGGGGGGATGTCCCAGGGTATTTCACACCAGGGAGCTTCTGCCCTCCTGCCGCCCTGCCGGCTGGCACCTACCTGCCGCGAACCTCTTCTTGATGAGGGAGAAGCGGTAGCCGGCGCCGACGAGCTCGATGTCGCAGCTGGAGAGCGTGCTGCCCTCGCTGGTGAACTGCACGGCCAGCGGGGCCGGGGCGCTCGGCCCCTCCGACAGCTGGAAGCGGGCCAGCAGGGAGCCCACGCCTGCGGGTGGAAAGACCCACACGAGTCCCTTACGAGCCCGCAGGGGCACGCCGCGCGCCCCGCCGACGGGTTAGCACGCGCTGCCCGCTCCCACGGGTGCACCCAGGCTGGCAGCAGCCCCCCGGAGGGGGCAGGAGGCGAGCCCCCTCGTCCTGCCGGCAGATTTGTACTCTCCGGACACCCTAGCGTGGGACACATGCATGAGGCACATATAAGAAGTGTCCCACGGGTTGCTGCGGCCCCCAGTGGGATGCCACACAAATGCAGGGAGGGCTGAGGGAGCGAGGGGCTTGGAGAGCAGCCGAACCCGCGTCCCGTGCGTTAACACCCCTCCGTGATGCCAAAGCTTGGCTGGCAGAGCCATGCCAGGGATGCGTCCTGCATTTTCAAGGCTCTTTGCGGGGCTTTCAACAGCATTGTCCCCGGCCAGCGCTGGCAGGGGTCGCTTTGTCCGGACTTGGGTGCGGACAAGAGAAAGAGGCCGACGTCTGAGCGCAGCCTTCATCGCTAACAACAAGCACAGTTGTGCGATTACCTCCATTTTCTGACTTCTGAGAGATATCGGGGATCTTCCACAATATCCTCTGCTGCTCAGCGTTCCTGCAAGCAGAGGAAGAAGAGCGTTTCTGTAGGAACCAAGTCGCTCCCGAGGCTGCATCCGAAGGCTGCTAAAAGCTGCGTGCCCCAGTGCCGCTCGGCGGAGCTGCGCCTTCAGGAGCGGGGCCCCGGGCCTGGCCCGAGCAGAAAACCCCGTGCCCCTTTTGTAGAGCAGAGCTACGTGCTCCATCCTGCAGGACGAGGGTGGGATTCGGTCCCGGCCCCCCCAGCACCCACGCCGCCCGTCGCAGAGGGCTCCTACCAGACAGCGGGTGGAAGCACGGCTTGCAGCTTGGTTACTCCTCCGTCGACGGGGACGAGGAACTGGACGTTGTTTAGAGCTACCGGTGTGGTCATTGCCTCTGTATTGTATTTGTAGTCGATGCGGAGGTCAGTGCTTGCAGGGTCACACCGCCAGCTCACTGCAAGGTTTAATGGAGTAGACTGAATACCCTGGGCAGATACCTTCCAAAATGACAGAAAAAACATTTAGTTTCCGTAGGGGTGAAGGGAGAAATCCCATTTTACAGACGCAGCAATTGCAACGTGTTTCCGAGGAGGCAAAGCCTGGCATTCACACAGCAAGTGCGCGTGGGGCTCAAAACCTAGCGACACGCGGAGGGGACCCCAGGACAGCACGCCCCCACCTCCTGCGGCCTCCACGCCGCGCTCGGGTGCACCGCCCCTCGCGCCGACAGGTCAAGCACACGTTTTTGGCAGGGCTCGGCGTGAGCAGAAGCCGTACCTGGTACTTGAGCATGTCCACGTTGTAGTAGGTGGCTTGCGGTTTCTGCTCCGATACCTTCTTTAGGTGCGTCATCAGGTTTGGCATGTTGACCCAGAACTCCTTCGTGCTGGCGTCGCTCTGCGTGCCGTCACTGCGAGCAATTAACGGAATTAATTAGGGAGGGTTAACCCTTTCCGTAAGCTGCCTCCGCAGCAGGATGCAGCCGACCATAGGCTGTGACTGGGCTTGATCCCGTGCTTACAGAAACACCGCATCCCCCCCCCCCCCGTGCGTCTGTGTTTGTGCTCAGGTGCCTCGGGGGAGGCACCGCAGAAGCACTTTGTGAGCAGGAATGGGCAGAAAATGAGCAAACCCCAGGAAAGGGCTTGTTCCTCTCTGCTGCTGGGCAAAGGGGCTGCGCTCAGAGCAAAAACTCTGGCAAATATTTAGGGGCTCAGAATTTCCTCCCCCAGACCCGCCCAGGCCCTGGGGAGGACGGAGACTTCCAGCACGTGTTTTTTTTTTTTGCAAGCGCCCCGCTCTCGCGGAAAGCCGCCTCGCCCTGGCTGGATGTAAGAGCTGGCGGTGTGGGGCTTACCAGCAGAGGAGCTGGGGGTTTGGCAGGACGTGCTCCAGCCGGTTGTAGTTCAGCACGCGGAAGGTGAGCACCGCCGGAGCGGGGTTGTTGGCAAAGTGTCGGGTGATGCCCGCCGGGAACGACAGCACCATCTCCCCCGTGATCTTCACGATGCACCTGCAGCGCCGGGCACAGAGACCCAGGGGGGGAAACGGGGGGCTCGAAATGCGGCACCAAGGGGACGGCGAGGTGACAGCCCCCCCCTTCCCAGCCGGCACCCTCCCGGACGCGCAGCCGGAGCCCCCCTGGTCGGCACCTACTTGCTGGGGTCGGCCCCTTTGAAGTACGCGTTGACGGTTTCGGTGAAGGCGGCGGCGACGGGCAGGGTGTCCTGCGCCCCCATGGTGAGCGGGCTGGGGCCCCGCGAGGAGCCTGCAACAGAGCAAAGCCTCCGCTCGCTGGGGCGGGGGGGGGCACCGCTCCCACCCCGCTGCGCCGCTCAGAACCGAGCCCCGCGCGGGGCTTTGGGGGCAGGTATTTAAAAAATCCCTCAGGCTTTGGATAAAACTTTAACGCCCTTCAGTGATTATTCCCCCCCACACACACACACCCCGAAATGAGCAAAGAAAACAGATGAACAGGAGCACAGGGCACCAGCAGCCCTGCCCGACAGGCAGTCCAAGGTGGTTCGGGCATTTTGAGGGTCTTGGAGGGGCTGGGAAGTTTGGTTCCCATCCCCAAGGGAGCGGGATGCTCGCTGCCTCCTCCCTGCAGCAGGCGCCGCTTTGCACTGATGCAAAGGGCGCTGCCCGAATCCTGCCCGCAGCTCCCCCGTGCATGCCCCCTCTCCTTGCATGCATCCACGTGGGATGCTGCTGCTCGCCCTGCACCCCTGGAAACCCCACGTGTGTCTCCACAGGCTGCAAAGCCATCAAAGTCTGCAACGTGCCGTGATGTGTTGCAGGAATGGCATCGGTGCGTGGGGCTGCCCCCAACCCTGGGGCGTGCTGGCAACCCCCCCATCACCGAGGGCAGCGCAAACACGAGCTACCAGCGTGCAGAGTGCTTGTTTCTGCCCCAAAACATCAGCCCCAGGGGAGCTTCTGGTCCCCTACTCGGGGTCCGACATGCCCCGCTCGGGTGCACCCCAGGCTGAGCTTTTGGGACCAGAACACGTCCCCAGGAGGTGGCGGGGAGCGGGTGCTGCCCACGAACCCCAGCCCTGCCGGCTCCAACGTGCCCCCAGCGCGTTTCTGCAATGCAGCATCCTGCAACCTTTTAAAAAAATATATCACTGCCTGCACGTTAGCTAAACACAGGGGTTGTTTTGCCCCCGGAACACATCGTAAGTACTGGCAGAGGGTGAAATGGGCTGTTTCAGAGTGGTTTCACTCGCAGCATGCTCCCATGCAAGCTCCCAGCGCAGGCTGCAGGCGGGGACGGCAGGCAGCGATCCTCGCCAAGACGCCAAGCGAGCGGGCTGCTGCGAGCTCGTGCTTTCCTTGGGAGGCTGTCCCCAGCACTAATCCCCTCTTCTCCACCTGCTGCTCCCCTGCTGTCGGTGTGCGTGCGCGTTTGCTGGCTGCTGGCCCTGCTTTGTGCCTTGGCTCTGTGGCACTGCGGGTGCCCTGCGAGTCAGGCACGGGGTTTGGGTGGGGAAGTCGGGGTTCATACAGTCCCGTGGGAGAAGCACCCCTGCCAGCTAAATTACACTCTGGGCTTTGATAGATTAATTGGAAAGAACGCGGCACCGCAGCTGACGATCCCGCACGCCCTACAAACAGCCCAGCGCAGGCAGCGCTGCTCCTTTCCCATGGCACGGGTCAGCCCTCCCCCGTGCTGGCATTTTCCTTTCAGAGGTCTAACGCAGCCTGGAAGGGTGTTAAAAATTAATGTAGCCGCACACCTCCCTCTTGGCCATACGTCTTAAAAGGCCCAGGAGAACAGATTATTTCAGCCCTGGCCTGGAACAAACGATGCTCAGCGAGTGCCAGTGCACCCGGCACATCCATGGCGCACAGAAACCCCCCCAACAAGCACTGCTGCACGTGTTCACGTCTCAAGCACACCGCTTGCCTTCAGTTCAGGGTTTTTTTTTTCCTCTTGGAAAAAAGGTGATGAGCTTACTCCAGCGGAAGCCTCACCAACCCGTGGGGATGCAAATCACCACATCCCCAAACCCGGCTCTGTGCCAACCGCACGCATCCCAGCTCCGGCACGGAGCGAGGGGGCTCTCCGCACCCACCCAGAAACACCCTGGGGTCAAAACCACCCCGACCGCTGCAGGAACCAAGGTGAAGGTTTGGGGAGGTGCTGGAGGCACTGCCCAGCACCACATTTCGGCAGGGAAGGCAGGAGGGAGGTTTGGGGCAGGCAGCTGCCTTGCCATGTAATTGTGATTTTGGGGGAGAGAGAAAAAAAAATAATCCTCCTGAATACGCACATGCCACCTGCGAAGCGATGGAGGCAGCAAAAAGAGGGTTTGAGGAGTGAAAGGTCCGGCTGCTGTGGGTCAGGCAAGCACGTGTAGGGGCTCGGTGGGGTGAGCAGGGCCGGGCGCCAACGGGGCGAAAGGAGGGGGCGACCCCGAGTCCAGCCGGGCAGGAGCAATGGGAAAACCTCCCGAGAAATCCCGTGGCTGCAACTGGCATGCAGGGCTCTCAGTCCCCCCAGCCTTCCCCAGGAAAAGCCCTGTATTATTCTAACGAGTTCAGAGCCTAACCAGCTTTTATTTACTTATTTTTACTCACAAAGTGTTAATTCAAAAAGAGAAGTACAAATCTCCCTGCTCTAGCATTCTTTCCCAGCAGCTTGCGGGACAGTTCTGGTTTAAGCACGTGCTGTGCCGCTCCTCCACCAAAAGCCTGGCTTTTTGGTCACTGCTTCAGGAGTAACTTTTAGAAACATTTCATTTTGGCAAAAGAGCCTGCTAACACAGGATAAAAACATCCACCTCTGGGGCTCGAGGCACAGGCGTCAGCAGCGTGCTGGGTTCATTTGCTGTTACCTATTGGGAATGTGGCACCTGCACCCACGATTTTTGGCCCGAAAGCAGCCAGACCCCTGAGTGCTGGGTGGCTTTTACAGAAACACGGTATTTGCCTTGCTTTTCCCTGCACAAAGCTGGGGAATAGAGGTGGTTACCCCACGGTCCACAAGTACTTTGCTGATAGCAAATAAAAACCCACAAACCCCCCAAAAACCCCACCACCAACCTACAGAAGCACTGCCCCAACAAACCGCAGAGCTCCAGATACACCAGCCAAAAAAAATGTTTGAAACCGTTCAAACGTAAACCCACACGCAAACCTGCCGCGTGCTCGCAGGGCTGCGTGCCCGACCGAGCGAGGAGGAGGAGGAGGGAGCACCAGGGGGACATACAGGCTCGAAGGCAGCCGCTGCATGCCCGGTCCTGCCTCGTTTCATCCTCCCTGAGCCCCAGAACAGCTCCCACCACGCGGACGGGCAGACGGACCCCGGGGACGGGAGCCCAGGGAGGGCTTGGGCTGGAAAAGGTAAAACTCAACCGAGCATTGGAAAGAAAGGGCCCAGCAGCCGAAGGGAAAGGCGAGGCGGAGGGGAAGGAGCCGAGCCCTCGCCAACACTGCAAGTGCTCAGCCCTTGTGGCAGCGGTGTGACAGCCACGGGAACGCTGCTCCCGTGCCACCACGTCCCCTCCGTGTGGCCACACCAGGAGCCCGGCAGCAGCAGCTCCTGCGTCCTGCTCCCGTGCGCTCGTTTCTCTGCTGGGGCACGTGTAAGGAACCACGGGGCTCACAGGCAACCGAATCGATGTGATGGGCCAAAAAAAAAATAACAATAAAAAAATGCTGCTTGTTTGTGAGCATTTCTAAACACCTGGCCTTGTCCTGGACTCGTCCGAATTTACCGCCTGGTGAAGCCCTGCTGGCAAGGCAGGCAGCAAGCGACTCGGGATGGCTTTGCCCCGCCGCATCTCTGCGGGCGCAAGGCCATCCCGAGGGGCAGGCGGGGACCC